>JARGYO010000094.1:22670290-22725103 GCA_029206835.1 Rana muscosa | reverse complement strand
CACCTCTCTCAGCCACCCTCTTTCTCTCAGCCCCCTGCTCTCACCCGTCTCTCAGCTCCCTGCTCTCTCTCAGCCCTCCTCTCTTTTACCCCTCTCTCTCTTAGCCCCCTTCTCTTTTACCCCTCTCAGCCCCCTCTCTCTTAGCCCCCTTCTCTTTTACCCCTCTCTCAGCCCCCTCTCTCTCTTAGCCCCCTTCTCTTTTACCCCTCTCTCAGCCCCCTCTCTCTCTTAGCCCCCTTCTCTTTTACCCCTCTCTCAGCCCCCTCTCTCTCTTAGCCCCCTTCTCTTTCTCATTCCTCTCTCTCAGCCCTCCTCTTTTACCCCGTCTTTCTTTTGCCCCCTTCTCTGTCTCTCACCCCTCTCTGACCCCTCTCCAAGCCCCCCTCTCTCTCAGCCCCCTCCTCTTTCTCTCAGCTCTCTCATCGCTCTCTCTCTCTCTCATCGCTCTCATCTCCCCTCTATTTGTGTCATCATTGTCAGTGTTAATTAACCCCTTTTATGAAGGGGTGAAAAAAACACTGCCAGTGGCCACTAATGCAGCACAAAAGGTTTAATTAACTCCACCAATACCCACCACTGGAGAGGGTTTAAAGTAGAATTTCCAGTTTAAAACTAACCAGCCCTAAAAATTCTCCCATCCGCCCTGTTAATGCCTATGATGGCTGTGTAGAAAAGATGTAAACACCTATTTTCAGGATGTCTGGTCATGTTATCCCCTGTGTGAGCCAGTGGTGTATGCAGGGGAGAGGAGGGAGCATCAACCACAGATGGGACATATGTGTGAGGTCACCACTCTATTGCAAAGCACGCTCTCCTCTCCAGCCACAGCTAACTAACATGGGTATCATGTGACCAGATCGGAGCTACCTGAAAATAGGTAAGTCTACGGCTTAGGGAGGCACAAATTACTTACCATGTCCCGGATGCTGACAACCCACACTACTTCACTATATGTTGTACATTACATAGTCCTGCTCTCTCCCCTCTAGTATATATAAACATAATATGCATTCTCTTTTGTTACACCCATGTTCTACCAGCTGGACATTTTCTATCAAGTGGTAAGATGAGTGATAGAGGGGGTGGGGACATTCGTTCTATAATCCCCTCATCACTGTCACTCCTACAGAAGACAGTTCTCGTTGTTTCCTCACTCTCTGACTAATGTCCATGAATAAAGAAATGAACTGGTAGGAGATCAGAGGAGCCATTTACTAGTTACCTTGAGGGGGGAATTGTAAGATCCTCAGAGACAAAGCTGCCTGATGTGGGCGGAGTCCTGGTTTAGGGGAACCAATCAGCTCATGTCTAGTAATAATCTTTGTATTTCTATTTTAGTAGATGGACGGGAGATGAGGAAAACCTCAGAGGATTGTCTCACTTTGTCTCCAGACTGTAAAGTAGAAGATGAGGACATCACACAGTATAGTCCAGGAGAAAACCCGACTACCTCAAATGTCCATCCGGCACCACACAGTGTAGATGGACCATCGTATTCCTCTTATCCCGAGGAACCTCAGACTGTGCGGGACGGTGCCGGACCATCGTATTCCTCTTATCCTGAGGAACCTCAGACTGTGCGGGACCATCGTATTCCTCTTATCCTGAGGAACCTCAGACTGTGAGGGACGGTGCCGGACCATCGTATTCCTCTTATCCTGAGGAACCTCAGACTGTGCGGGATGGTGCCGGACCATCGTATTCCTCTTATCCTGAGGAACCTCAGACTGTGCGGGACGGTGCCGGACCATCGTATTCCTCTTATCCTGAGGAACCTCAGACTGTGCGGGACGGTGCCGCTCCATCGTATTCCTCTTATCCTGAGGAACCTCAGACTGTGCGGGACGGTGCCGGACCATCGTATTCCTCTTATCCTGAGGAACCTCAGACTGTGCGGGACGGTGCCGGACCATCGTATTCCTCTTATCCTGAGGAACCTCAGACTGTGAGGGACGGTGCCGGACCATCGTATTCCTCTTATCCTGAGGAGCCTCAGACTGTGCGGGACGGTGCCGGACCATCGTATTCCTCTTATCCTGAGGAACCTCAGACTGTGCGGGACGGTGCCGGACCATCGTATTCCTCTTATCCTGAGGAACCTCAGACTGTGCGGGACGGTGCCGGACCATCGTATTCCTCTTATCCTGAGGAACCTCAGACTGTGCGGGACGGTGCCGGACCATCGTATTCCTCTTATCCTGAGGAACCTCAGACTGTGCGGGACGGTGCCGGACCATCGTATTACTCTTATCCCGAGGAACCTCAGAATGTGCGGGACGGTGCCGTCCTTCCAACAGATAAGAGGCTTTCCTGTACGGAGTGCGGGAAGTGTTTCCGTTTTAAATCCCATTTTAATGTGCATAAAAGATCTCACACTGGGGAGAAGCCGTATTCCTGTCCTGAGTGCAGGAAATGTTATTCACAGAAATCCAGTCTTTACACACATCAGAGATCTCACACAGGGGAGAAGTCATATTCCTGTCCTGAGTGCGGGAAATGTTTTGTAACAAAAACAGATCTTGTCAAGCATCAGAGATCTCACACAGAGGAAAAACCATATTCCTGTCCTCAGTGTGGAAAATGATTTTCACAAAAGTCCAATCTTCAAATACATCAGAGATCTCACACAGGGGAAAAGCCATATTCATGTCCTGAGTGTGGGAAATGTTTTTCAGGGAAGTCCAATCTCTACACACATCAGAGATCTCACACAGGAGAGATGCCATATTCCTGTCCTGAGTGTGGGAAATGTTTTTCAGACATATCCAATGTTTACAAACATCAGAGATCTCACACGGGGGAGAAGCCGTATTCCTGTCCTGAGTGCGGGAAATGTTTTTCAAGGAAGTCCAGTATTTACAGACATCAGAGATCTCACACAGGAGAGAAGCCGATTTTCCTGTCCTGAGTGAGGGAATTGTTCCTCACTAAAGTCCTGTCTTCCTGTACATCAGGGATCCCACACAACCCTTGAGGTGTATTAGTGCCTTGAGTGTGGGAAATGTCTTCTATATGAATGTTGCTGGACATCACAGGTCTCATGTGGGGAAGAAGCACACCCTGATATACACCTCAGATATACTCCATGGCTGATCTTTATCATGTAAGAAACAGTTCATAAGGAGATCAGAGATCGCCAAAGACATGGATGAAGTGTTGTACCGTGTTGGCCATTGATAGCAATAGAAAAATAAAAATGGAGTCTTTACCTTTCATTGGCTGAGTACGTTTTGTGGTGTAAGATTTCACAAACACTTAGAGGTCTGTTTAAAAGGAAAATAGTTGAATGAATGTGAGCAGCATTCGCCCAGCTATGACAAATTTTGGTCATATTTTATTTTATACCGGCTCCATCTAATGGCCATAATGTGGTATTGCGCTATTTTTACTGATTAAGGTAATTCAGGAAAAATACCCAATTCTGTCCACTAGATGGAGCTGATGAACAAAGTATATCCCTCTATAGTTTCTCAGTCCACACTAAGTGTAATTTTTGTCTGCTGCCTCCTTCCTCTGCTTGAGTCACTTCTGACAAGTTTTCCTAACACCAAGTGAAAGAAGATGACAGGGGAGGGACCTCCAGCTGATTGAAAGCCTCATCTATGTTTCTGTGTGGAGGGTGTGTGTCCGTTCCCTCCAATCTGCTCTCCTCAGTGAGCACTGCAGAGTGTAACTTCAGCTCTTTGCCCCCTTTTTTCTGAATGCTCAGACAAGCTTTATAATTTCTGGACTTTGAACAGATGTAGAGAAGAGAGGGCTGCAGATAAACAGGTACAACTGATGTAGGAGGATATGTTTTATCTTGGTGTATCACCTGAAGCAAGTCACTACAATGGGTATATGGAAGGGTTTACAACCACTTGCCTACTGGGCACTTAAACCCCATTCCTGCCCTGGACAATTTTCAGTTTTTAGCGCTCTCACACCTTGAATGACAATTGCACGGTCATACTACACTGTACCCAAATGAGATTTTTATCTTTTTTTTTACACAAATAGAGCTTTCTTTTGGTGGTATTTAATGGGATTGTAAACCCTCAAAGTTTGCATTTTATGCATTAAGGTGAAACACTTTCTCTCATGCTGCAGACCCCCCATTTTACTTACCTGAGCCCTGACTTTCTCACCCCGGGGATGAGCACACCACCTATGGCTGGTGTCTCGTGTCTTGATTGGATAGTTTGATAGCAGCGCAGCCATTGGCTCCTGCTGCTGTCAATCAAATCCAATGACGCGGGTGCCAGGGGGCGGGGCCAAGTCCTGCTGTCTGTGTCTATAGACGCAGCAGCAGGACACGGGAGTACACCCGCATGGGTGTCCCGTAAGAGAGCGCTTCTCCGACGGGGCACTTGAGAAGAGAAGGAGCCACGAGCACCATTGAGGGACCCCAGAAGAAGATTGGGGCCACTCTGTGCAAAACCAACTACACAGAGGAGGTAAGTATGACATGTTTGTTAATCACTACTGGGGTTTTTATTTTTTGTTAAACAAACAAGAAAAGACCAAAAATTTTGAAGAAAAAAAACTTTTCATAGTTTGTTATAAAATTTTGCAAACAGGTAATTTGTCTCCATCATTGGTGTGCGCTGATGAGGTTGCACTTTTGGGTACTGATGAGGCGGCACCGGTGGGCATTGATAGGTGGCACTGATAGGTTGCACTGATGGATGGTATTGAAAGGCACTGATAGGCAGCACTGATCTTCACTAATAGGTGGCACTGATGGATGCCACTGTTGGGTGGCACTGAAGGGCACTAATAGGTGGCACTGATAGGCAGCACTGATGAAGAGGCATTGATAGGCGGCACTGTTGTGCACTGGTAGGTGGCATTGGTGGGCACAGATGAGGCGGCGATGGTTCTCTGTGTGTTGAACCGATGTTCCTCTGACAGAAGCCGTTGATCTTTTTTCTTTTTTTTCTCCTCACACTATCAGCGTGAGGAGAACAAATAGCTGATTACTGGCTCTTTTTACATCACATGATCAGCTGTCATTGGCTGACAGCTGATCATGCAGTAAGGGGTCGGGATCAGCCCCTTACTCCGATCTGTGATCAGCCGCGTCTCCTTGACTCGCTGATTACAGTGCACACCACGCGTGCCGCTCGAGCACAGGAGGACATACATGGATGCCCTTCTGGCAATTTAGGCCACTGCTGTAGCGTCTTTCCGCTATAGCGCGGGCAGGAAATGGTTAAACCAACCATTGATTAAACATGAAAAAATATGCATTTGGCCTTTAGATAGCGCTAAGTATCATAGGAATTATTATCATCTAATATCACGTGTTATTTTCTGTTTTAAATCAATGGAAACCATTCAAACAGCTCAGCAAATAGCCTACTAACATTCATTCCCCCCCATCCCATTCACACTGAAAGTGGTTGTAAACCCTTATAACATTTTTTTTTTTTTTTAAACTACCTGTAAAAGAAAGGCATAATGAGCTAATATGACTAGCATAATACCTCATTATGCATCACTTACCTTAGATCGGGGCCCCCGAAGCCGTCCTCGTCTCCCTCTTCAGCCGCAGCCATCTCTGCGGCGATAGCCGGAAGGTTACTTCCGGGTATCGCCGCTCCAGCCAATCACAGCGCCGCTCCGGCGCTGTGATTGGCCAGAGCGGCAGAGACGTCACTCTGCGCATGCGCGCGGGAGCCGTCACATTCGGCTACGCCCAGCGATTGCTGGGAAGTAGCCAAATTTGTGAATGGGATTAACCCCATGAATGCGCCGTTGTCTACGGCGCGCATGCGCCGTAGACAGCGGCGCCTGTCATTTAACTAAATATCTCCTAAACCGTGTAGGTTTAGGAGATATTTCTTGCACCTACAGGTAAGCCTTAATCTAGGCTTACCTGTAGGTGCAAGTTGAAAAAGTGGGTTTACAACCACTTGAAGGAATGTACATGCATTGTCACCGGGTGAATTGCTGTACAATTTTGTTATGACTAGACCCCTAAGGCCCGGTTCTCACAGGGGCGGCACGACTTTGGGGGGGACTCGGCGGCGCGATCTCAAGACGACTTGAGACGCCCGCCTGAGGCGATTTGCATAATGACTTCTGTATAGAAGTCAATGCAAGTCGCCCTGAAAAGAAGTACAGGAACCCGAGTCGCTCCTATTAGAACGGTTCCATAGTACAGAGCGGGACGCGACTCCTCAGGCGACCAAGTCGCCTGAGTAGTCGCCCCTATGTGAACCAGGCCTTAATATCAGGAGACGTTTATATAAAGATGGGAAGTATGTAGCAGATAAATGAATAGACCTCCTAGCAATGTTATTACCAGGCGGCAGCTAGGGGGAGCTCTAATGATTAGAGTGTGACCACAGCAGAGTGATCCCATCTAGCTCATATTAACCCTTTCACCGCCAGAGCTGGTTTTCCATTATTTTTGCACACAGGTTAAAATGCAGATTTTGGGCCTGAAGATTAGATAAAACCCCCAAACATCTATTTTCTGAAAGCAGAGGCCCTGGAGAATAAAATGGTGGTAATTGTTAAGGTGTTCCTTGTACACAAATGTCACCTTCATATCGGGGTTTATTTTCTACTTTCCCCCATTTTCTATGGTGTGATCTTTTCTACAATACTTTGTTATAATAATGTAACGCGTTGCGTATTGTATTGTACACAAATTAATAAGGACTCCGCCTCCACATTCCAGACAAGTCATTTTTCTGACCAATTGGATTTCTTCCTTTACCATTTCCTGATTCTACAACAATCTTGTTAAAAGTTAAATTATAATAAGTTTATTGAATGAAAAAATTAAATTGCGTTGTGAATGATGACAACACTACCCAGGTCATCAGTTTATTAAAGGAGAAGTATGAAGAGAGTTTGTTTGGCTGTACTCCTATGGATCACAGGAGTAAAGTAAGTTCTGCACTACTCTTTTCTGTTTTCAGCTTTCAGCAGGCGAAAGACATCACTCAGATGGTCCAGGCTGGGGAAAGATCCACATGTCTGGATTGGCAGCTGGCTCAGCCTCTGCAGGAGATTGAGACAGCCACTCCACCCCCTCCCCAGCCCTGTCCTCCAGTGAGTGCTGGAGGGGAGAGCAGATAACCTATGACTAGGGATGAGCTTCGAGTTCGAGTCGAACTCATGTTCGACTCGAACATTGCCTGTTCGCCGAACAACGAACAATTTGGGGTGTTCGCGGCAAATTCTAAAAGTCTATGGGAGAAATCTAAAGTGCTAATTATAATGGCTTATATGCAAGTTATTGTCCTAAAAAGTGTTGGGGGACCCGGGTCCTGCCCCAGGGGACATGTATCAATGCAAAAAAAGGTTTAAAAAAATAGACGTTTTTACGGGAGCAGTGATTTTAATAATGCTTAAAATGAAAAAATAAAAGTGAAATATTCCTTTAAATTTCGTACCTGGGGGGTGTGTATAGTATGCATGTGAAGTGGCGCATGTTTCCCGTGCTTAGAACTGTCCCTGCACAAAATGTCATTTTTGAAGGAAAAAAAGTCATTTAAAACTCACTCGCGGCTATTAATGAATTGTCGGCTTTTATCAATACATAGAAAAGTCATTGATAAAAAAAAAAAGCGTGGGGGTTCCCCCAAATTCAATTACCAGGCCCTTTAGGTCTGGAATGGATATTAAGGGGAACCCCGACGCAAATTTTTTAAAAAAATGACGTGGGGTTCCCCCTAAATATCCATACCAGGCCCTTCAGATCTGGCATGGATTTTAAGGGGAACTCCACCCCAAATTTTAAAAAAAATGGCGTGGAGTCCCCCCAAAAATCCATACCAGACCCTTATCCGAGCACGCAACCTGGCCGGCCGCAGGGGAAAAGGGGGGGACGAGAGAGCGGCCCCCCTCCCTCCTGAACCGTACCAGGCCACGTGCCCTCAACATGGGGAGGATGTCCCCATGTTGATGGGGACAAGGGCCTCATCCCCACAACCCTTGCCCAGTGGTTGTGGGGGTCTGCGGGCGGGGGGCTTATCGGAATCTGGAAGACCCCTTTAACAAAGGGGACCCCCAGATCCCGGCCCCCCCTATGTGAATTGGTAAGGGGTACATTGTACCCCTACCATTTCACGAAGAAAGTGTCAAAAAATGTAAATAAAAACACATCAACACCTTGAAAAAAGTCCTTTATTAAAAAAAATAAAAAATACATTCCAGCGATGAAATCCAGTGTCCCGCGGCGATCCCGATGTCCAGCGCTGTCCGTCATTGGTTGTGCCTGTGCGGACCTGATGGGGAACTTCCTCCTCTGTGTTTTAAATGTATAGACCCGCCCCTTCTAAAGTTCCCCATCAGGTCCGCTCAGCGGACCAGATGCGGAACATGAGAAGGGGCGGGTCTTTACATGTATTACACAGCGAATGAAGTTCCCCATCAGGTCCGCCCCCTCGGTATGTCCGACCCGCCTACGTCATTGGCCTGAGCGGGGAACTTCCTTCACTGTGTAATTTAAATTTACACAGTGAAGGAAGTTTACCGCTCAGGCCAATGACGTAGGCGGGGTCCGACATACCGAGGGGGCGGACCTGATGGGGAACTTCCTTCACTTTGTAATACATGAATAGACCCGCCCCTTCTCATGTTCAGCATCTGGTATGCTGAGCGGACCTGATGGGGAACTTTAGAAGGGGCGGGTCTATACATTTAAAATACTGAGAGGGAGTTCCCCATCAGGTCCGCTCAGGCCCAACCAATGACGGACAGCGCTGGACATCGGGACCGCCGCGGGACACTGGATTTCATCGCTGGAATGTTTTTTTTTTATTATTATTTTTTTTTTTTAATAAAGGACTTTTTCAAGGTGTTTGTGTTTTTATTTACATTTTTTGATACTTTCTTCGTGAAATGGTAGGGGTACAATGTACCCCTTACCAATTCACATAGGGGGGGCGGGATCTGGGGGACATCCTCCCCATGTTGAGGGCACGTGGCCTGGTACAGTTCAGGAGGGAGGGGGGGCGCTCTCTCATCCCCCCCCTCTTCCCCTGCGGCCGGCCAGGTTGCGTGCTCGGATAAGGGTCTGGTATGGATTTTTGGGGGGACTCCACGCCATTTTTTTTTAAATTTGGGGTGGAGTTCCCCTTAAAATCCATGCCAGATCTCAAGGGCCTGGTATGGATATTTAGGGGGAACCCCACACCATTTTTTTTTTAATTTGTGGCAGGGTTCCCCTTAATATCCATTCCAGACCTAAAGGGCCTGGTAATTGAATTTGGGGGAACCCCCACGCTTTTTTTTTTTTATATCAATGACTTTTCTATGTATTGATAAAAGCCGACAATTCATTATAGCCGCGAGTGAGTTTTAAATGACTTTTTTTCCTTCAAAAATGACACTTTGTGCAGGGACAGTTCTAAGCACGGGAAACATGCGCCACTTTTCATGCATATTATACACACCCCCCATGTACGAAATTTAAAGGAGTATTTCACTTTTATTTTTTCATTTTAAGCATTATTAAAATCACTGCTCCCGTAAAAACGTCTATTTTTTTAAACCTTTTTTTGCATTGATACATGTCCCCTGGGGCAGGACCCGGGTCCCCAAACACTTTTTAGGACAATAAATTGCATATTAGCCTTTATAATTAGCACTTTAGATTTCGAACGTTCGAGTCCATTGTATTTAATAGGGTTCTAAAGTTCACGCGAACATTCTGTCTGTTCGCAGGTTCTGGTGCGAACCGAACAGGGGGGTGTTCGGCTCATCCCTGCCTATGACTGACAGTCACCATTCACTGCTCAGAGTTAAGGGGAGAAATTAGCAATCAGCAGTGTTTGATCTCTCAGTTCTAACCTCAGAGGCAGCGGAGGGGGATATGCAGCATCAGATTGATACCACATCCACCTAAGGGAGTATAAGGTTTGTGTTTTAAAAAAAAAAAAAACACTTCTGTTTTAATATTGGTCCAGTGTGCGGTGGTCAGGTGTGCCTTTTGTGATTGGCCTGAGCAGGGAGGGGAGGAGTGTGTCTGCTCCCAGCTGTGTCTGGGGTTATTGATGATGTCACATGATGATCTCACATGGTCTACCTGGCCCCACTCCTTTCAGCTTTTGTAGACTTTTGGGCAGGAGGTAAGGATATGGATTATTGGTCGTTTGCTCTTCTTTTTGATGGTGACCTGCAGTTCACATCTGGGCCTGGAGCCAGTAAGTCAACACTACACTAGGGTACAGGGCCAAAACAATGGAGTGGGTGAGCATCTAGGAGGAGCAGCTAACCTGTGCACAGTGTTTTAATGTGGGGGGTAGTAGCCACCTCTAAATGCAGCTTGGGACAAGATCTGTCACATCACTGTGTTGGTGATTGCCCCGTGCAGAGAGGAGCATGGGGGTTCTGGAGAGGTCACATGTTTCATCTGATGTCACAGACTCCTCCCCATCCTGCGAGTATATGGTGCCTTCTTCAGCTGTACAGGAGCTACCACTTGAGATGAGAGGAGGGAACTTGCCAGCAGATGGTGGACTGTGGGACTCACCAGTAATGCCATGCCAAGGTCTGGTGAATACAAGTGGAGCAGAGGGTGAAAAGGTTAAACCATAGGTATAGAAGCTGTAAGCACCCCCAAAAGTGTTATTTGGTTTGTCCCAGCTCCTTCAACTTCCATCTTAGATGGGTAGCATGGCCTCCTACAGGAAGTAGAAAGATAACAGATCTACAGGCAGGATCAACCCGTATCAAAAATGTTACAAGGGGAGGGTCAGAAAAATAAAACTAATATGGTAACCTCAAGTCCCTGTTGCCATTTTAAACAACACTTATCTCAGCAGCTCCTGTGGGTTGTCATGGCCAGGATACATAAAAATGTTCATAATTCATGAAACACTCAGCCAAGAAGTTGTCATACCCCCCTCCCCCCCACCAGAGGAAAGGTTGATTGGATTATTCTCTCGAGTGGAGGGTGAAGGTCCATATACAAGCCTTATGTTGAAACAGAATAACCTGAATAATGGTGCCACTTTACACAAAACCAACGGACAATGGTCAAACTGGTGTTTTGAGATATCAAGGCCTTTGATCAAAGGAAAGCCAGGGTAAATAGCCCCATTTTTTCAAAGGGTGAGATTGTCTCTTCAGTAAGAACCTAGTGTTGACTTTTTTTTCCAGAACAATGGTGTAGACCATGGGTCTTCAAACTATGGCCCTCCAGTTGTTCAGGAACTACAATTCCCATCATGCCTAGTAATGTCTGTGAATGTCAGAGTTTTACAATGCCTCATGGAATGTGTAGTTCCGCAACAGCTGGAGGGCCGTAGTTTGAGGATCCCTGGTGTAGACACACAGATAATCATACATCAAAAAGCCAAGTTTTAGTTCAAACAGAAAGAAAGAAAAAAAAAAAAAAATATATATATATATATATATATATATATGTATATTAATTTACTATGTTACATTTTGTAAGAATCAACTGGAGTCATCCACCTATTGGACAAGGACTTGACACCCGTCTTTTATGGTCAAAAGGGTGTGTTGTTTGATTCTATAAATCTCTGTCAACTCTTATAGCCAGCAATATACACGAGATGGGGACAGAGTACAACCGGACGTGAAGGCAAGCGATTACCACATTATCCTAACATGAAACATATTAAAATACATTTCATCATAATACTAGACATCGTATTCTGATTACACCTTTACCATGATCACAGATAGGCGGGTGGGAAATAGGGCAGTTACCTCCCATATTTGGAACCAACCAATCACAAGATGGTAAACATGAGTAGAGGGGGGGTAACCATCCAACAATTTTGCCGCGTACACACGACCGTTTTTAATGTCATTGAAAAAAACGACGTTTTTCTCGACGTGATTCTTCTCAAGCCTACCTTGCCTACACACAATCATGAAAAAAATGCTAGAGCAAAGCGCGGTGACGTACGAAATGTACGACGGCACTATAAAGGGGAAGTTCCATTCGGATGGCGCTACCCTTTGGGCTGCTTTTGCTGATCCTTGTGTTAGTAAAGTTTTGGTGAGAGACGATTCGCGCTTTTCAGCCTCGTGCTCTTCAGTCCGTTACAGCGTGACGAATGTGCTACCTCCATTACGAACGCTAGTTTTACCAGAACGAGCGCTCCCGTCTCATCACTTGCTTCTGAGCTAGCGCGGTTTTTTTTCACGTCGTTAAAGCCTACACACGGCCATTTTTCATGATGAGAAAAACAACGAGAAAAATTAGAGCATGTTCCAAATTTTTCATGGCCATTTTTCACGTCGTGAAAAATGCTCTGAAGCCCACACACGTTCATTTTTAATGACCATTTTAAAAAATGGCATTTTTCTCATCATGAAAAACGGTCGTGTATACGCGCCATTACATTGCACCCTACAAAAAAGAGAAACACACATGATTAAGAGTACCGAGGACCACAGATCCACACACTGACATACACTCTCTGGACGAACACAAGCTTAATAATAAATGACTACTCCCCATCTCGTTGGACGTTGCTGTTAGGACAAATCGAATATACATCCTTTCCTTTTAAACAATGGTGAGATACGGACCATATAAATAATATTGATCAACTTTTTCTTCCCAAAATTATAGGAATTGCATTTTACGGTTTATATTTTAATATTATCAAGTACTGTGTGAAGGGTAGTTTAGTATTTAATAATTGTCCCACATTATTTGTCTTGCCGTGTGTTGAAGCCATGTGTGGGTGAAATTAAGATCATCCTGTATTGCAACTAATTTGGCTATTGTGGTCCCAGGGAAATTATTTATTGCCCAATCCAATCTGGTAGCCCTGTTAAATTAAGACTTCTTTCAAATAAATAATATCTATCTATCTATTGGCTCCTCAAGACATATTTTCAGCCTATTTTCGGGTGGAGAAAGTCAGACAATTGTCTTCCGAGGGGCAAGAGATATTGTTTTTGAATTTCAGGCGTGGTTAACCACACCCATTTTAACATAGTCGATTAGGGCTACCCTAGGGTTATTTGTCAAATATTAAGGAAAATAGTTTTCTTGTTCATACATCACGGGACACAGAGCAGCATAGTCATTACTATGTGGGTTATATAGAATTACCTTCAGGTGCTGGCACTGGCAACTTCCAAAACAGGAAGTACCCTCCCCTATATAAGCCCCTCCCATCCGGGAGCACCTCAGTTTTTTGCCAGTGTCTAAGGTGTTGGCCAAGGTTAACATGTATTCATCTGGGCTTGTGTACAGGTTCTCTGGGCCTTAGCAAGCTATTCCGGATCCGACCAAAAAAGCTTCATAGCTAAACGGTCGGTACCCGGGCCTTGCAGAGAAGAGCAGGGTTTTGCCTGTAATGCCTCTCTTAGGAGGGCTGGACCCTGGGATCCAGAGCTCTGGTCATACCCAAAACCAAGAGGCTATCTGTGCAGGGTGCTATACAGGTCCAGGAGAGTGGAATCCTTGGGAACCCGGTCCCTGAAGGTCTAGTACAATGCCTGCCGTGAGAGGTGAAGTTTGGGCTTCTGTGGACCAAACAAAGTCCTGCGGCGGGGAAAAGGTAAGTGGGGGCCCCTCAGGAACTTGGTTCTATTGAGGGGACCCCCAAGCCTAATATGTCTTTCTGCCTGTTACCTAAAGGTATTCCCGCTAATAGCTGTATATGCCTAAGAAATCCTAGAAATGTCTTTTCATAAGGAAGTTTTAAAAACTGTAAACCTAGAAATGTTTTTTCATAAAGGGGGTTTAAAAAAAAAAAAAAAAAAAGACAAAGTGCGGTACCTGTGTTTGTCCACTAGAGGCCGCTGTGGAACGTCTTTTTTTCTTGGGACTATTCCTTCCATGGTGAAAGTCCAGGCAGATGAGTGAGCTCTCTATCAGGGAAGCTGCATTCCTCTGTCATGCTGCCAAGTAGTTTCCTTCCATCCCCGAGTCCTGGTGAAACAGGGACCCTGGCTCCTCTCCCTACATGGCGCCAAGAGCGCACACGTGCACGCGCGCGCACACACGCTTTCTTTTTATAAGATTTAGCTTCAAAAAAGGGGGCGGAGCCTGGCGGATGACGCGCTCTGTGCGCCCAGCGCTTCTGCGCATGTGCGGGCGTCCCAGCAAGATAAAAGGACTCAGTCCACGCTGCTTGCTATGGACACAGAGCATGAAAAGGAGCTGGTAGCATGGTATAGGGGCTTACAGCGGGCGGTTGATACAGGCATCCCCAGAAAGACGCATTAGTAGACACCCACTGATGTACATAGCAGCAAATTGCATTAGACTATTTCAGTAAAGGGGTGTATTGCGGCTGGAATACCTCAGCTTTGAACTAAGGAATATGCCGCCTAAAAAACTCCGAGATATACCTCTCAGGAAGTGTAGGGGGTCTCCATCGGGCTCTGAGGATCTGGAGCAGTCATCTGCACCTTCCTCCCCTGAGAAATCAGAGGTTAATACCCA
This sequence comes from Rana muscosa, assembly GCA_029206835.1. Classification (NCBI taxonomy): domain Eukaryota; kingdom Metazoa; phylum Chordata; class Amphibia; order Anura; family Ranidae; genus Rana; species Rana muscosa. The sequence goes on along the minus strand of JARGYO010000094.1, from coordinate 22,710,720 downwards.
TAAGGAACCCCTGGGAGTGCCAGGTACTGCGGCTGTCCTCAGTCCACCTGCTCCTGCATATAACAGAGGAGGTTTTTGCCTCAACTCTGGAGGGATTGGAGCAGAGATTGGCAGCATTGATCGCTTCTTCTCTACAGGAAAGAAAGCGCGCCAGATCTCCATCCCCTCCATTAGAGTGCCTGTTGGCAGAGCAACAGTCCCAGGAAAGGACTGACCTACCTGAAGGGGATCAGGAGGAGGTTAACTCTGTTTTTGAGGAATCGACAGTAGATGAACCATTTTCAGCATCAAAGACTGAAAGATTGTGGGTCCAGACCCTAACTGACATGGTTCGATCTGCATTTAAAATGCCTCTTGTTGAACCATCAACTACTGCTGTCTCCTCGTTGGGGTCGCTAAAAGCTCCCCAGATTAATTGCTCCTTTCCAATTCATCCATTATTGGAAGGACTTATATACCAGGACTGGGAACATCCTGATAAACTATTTGTTCCACCTAAGAAATTTCAGGTGATCTATCCCATGGAGGAAAAATTCACCCAGAGATGGAATGTTCCTACGGTGGACGCAGCCATTTCTTCTGTGAACAAATCACTGACATGTCCAGTAGATAATGTTCAAATGTTCAAAGATCCAGTAGATAAAAAATTGGAATCTTTATTAAAATCTGCTTTTTCCACAGCAGGGGCTGTTACACAGCCAGCAGTGGCAGCTATTGGGGTCTGCCAAGCTTTAAAGGATCAAATGAAAATGGTCCTGAGGGATTTGCCAGACCAGCAGGCCCAGGCTCTGGCTGATCTGCCTAGAGCATTATGCTTTGCGGTTGACGCCATCAAGGATTCTATCCATCAGGCCTCCCGCCTCACGCTGTCTTTGGTACATATGCGTAGGCTTCTGTGGCTCAAGAACTGGTCTGCTGAGGCTCCCTGTAAGAAGCTCTTAGTTAGCTTCCCATTTCATGGAGAACGCCTTTTTGGCGAAGACCTGGATAAGTATATCCAGAAGATTTCCAGTGGTAAAAGTACTCTCTTACCAATTAAAAAGAGGTCTAGGGGTCCGTCTTTTAAGAGGACTACCTCTCCTATCCCTGGGACGTCTGCTACTAAGCAGTTCCGACGGCCTCCTCGGTCAAACTCAGGAGGTAAAAATCAGGGACAGTCACAGGGTAATAAAAAGCCCTGGATCCGAAGAGGTACTAAACCAGCCTCCAAGTCAAGCCTATGAAGGGCTGCCCCCACTCAAACGGGTGGGGGGAAGACTTCAGTTGTTCACAGAGACCTGGCGGGAGACGATCAAAGACAGATGGGTGCTCTCCGCAGTAACTCGGGGATACAAGTTGGAGTTAAAAGAGTCTCCTCCTTCCCATTTTATGTGGTCAGGCATGCCAAAAGACCCTCTGAAAAGAAGGTGTCTCCTAGTGGCGTTAGAACAACTATTGCTCCAAGGAGTAATTATGGAGGTTCCTATGGAAGAGTGGGGGTTGAGTTTCTACTCAAACCTTTTCACAGTCCCGAAACCAAACGGGGACATAAGACCCATATTGGACCTAAAGAGTCTAAACAAATTTCTAAACGTCCGGTCCTTCCGGATGGAGTCGATCCGATCGGTCACCGCTGCCCTACAGGGGGAGGAATGGTTAGCCTCGATCGACATCAAAGATGCTTACTTGCATGTTCCCATCTTTCCAGGTCATCAAAAATGTCTACGCTTTGCAGTAGAAGGGCGCCATTTTCAGTTCAGAGCCTTACCATTCGGTCTGGCCACAGCACCACGAGTGTTCACAAAAATTCTGGCCCCACTGTTGGCCGATCTAAGTACACGAGGTGTAACGATAATGGCATACCTACACGACCTGTTGTTGATGGACCACTCAGTTGCCAAGCTAGAAGTGGTAATTGTCGATACAATCAAGTATCTAGAATCTCACGGTTGGGTCATCAACCTGGACAAGTCAGCCCTACAGCCAGTGAAAAACCTGGTATATCTAGGGCTACGGCTGGATTCAGACCAGAGGAAGATTTTCTTACCTCTAGACAAGGTATCCTCTCTGAGGGGCTTGGTCCGTCTGCTTTGTGCAAAAAGACAGCCGTCCATACGCCTGTGCATGAGGCTGCTAGGAAAGATGGTAGCATCATTCGAAGCTGTGCCATACGCCCAATTCCACTCAAGGAATTTACAGAGGGCCATATTGTCAGCCTGGAACGGAAAGATTCAGGCTCTAGACTTCCCGATGGCTTTGTCCCCTTCCGTTCGGAAGAGTCTCTGCTGGTGGTTGATCCCCCAGAATCTCCAGAAGGGAAAACCCTTCAGTCCGATATCCTGGAAGGTGGTCACTACAGATGCCAGCCTTATAGGCTGGGGGGGCAGTACTGGAGCAATGGTCTCTCCAGGGCAGATGGTCAAATGTAGTAAGAACCCTGCCCATCAATCTCTTAGAGATACGAGCAGCCCGGTATGCTCTAGTAGCCTGGACATCCAGACTCCAAGGGTCCCCTGTCAGAATCAATCAGACAATGCCACAGCAGTGGCATATATCAATCATCAGGGAGGCACCAGGAGTCGTGCAGCCCAGAGGGAAGTAAGTCACATCCTGGAATGGGCAGAAAAGCATGTCCCATGTATATCAGCTGTCTTCATTCCAGGGGTGGAGAATTGGAAGGTGGACTTTCTGAGTCGCCAACAGTTATGCCCAGGGGAATGGTCCCTTCATCCCGAGGTCTTCCGAGCAATATGTCAGCGGTGGGGAACACCGGATGTAGATCTGCTAGCATCCAGATTCAACGCAAAGGTGGACAGATTTGTCTCCCGGACAAGGGATCCCCTCGCTTGCGGCGCGGATGCTCTGGTGTTCCCTTGGGATCAGTTCAGACTGATATATGCATTCCCTCCGCTACAATTGTTGCCTCGACTCCTTCGCAGAGTCAGGTTGGGAAAGAAGCCGGTGATCCTGGTGGCTCCAGCGTGGCCCCGAAGGGCCTGGTACGCGGAGATCATCAAAATGTCTGTGGGGAGTCCTTGGACCCTTCCACGTCGACCGGACCTGCTTTCGCAAGGACCGATATACCACCCTTCCTTACTAACTCTAAATTTAACGGCCTGGCTATTGAATCCCACATCCTAAAGAGAGGTCTCTCTAACTCTGTGGTATCAACTATAATCAATGCCAGGAAGCCTGTATCCAGGCAGATCTACTATAGAGTTTGGAAGGCGTACATCACTTGGTGAGAGGCCAGAAAATGGCATCCACGTAAGTACGTTATAGGCAGAATTCTGACCTTCCTGCAGTGGGCTGTAGACAGGAAGTTTGCCTTAAGTACTATCAAGGGCCAGGTTTCGGCCTTATCAATACTATTTCAAAGGCCCCTGGCTATGCATTCACTTGTCAAATCCTTTATGCAAGGTGTGACTCGTATTATTCCACCGAGTAAAGCTCCCATATGCCCATGGGATCTAAATTTGGTTCTGTCGGTTCTGCAGAAGCAGCCATTTGAACCTTTGCGGCACATTTCCTTGGTTCTACTCACCAGAAAATTGATATTTTTAGTAGCCATATGCTCGGCTAGAAGAGTGTCGGAATTAGCCGCCATGTCCTGTAAAGAGCCATATCTGGTTATTCATAAGGACAGAGTAGTATTACGCCCTCACCCAGCCTTTCTTCCTAAGGTGGTATCGGGGTTTCACTTGAACCAGGATGTGGTTCTTCCTTCTTTTTTCCCCAAACCAAGCTCGGTAGAGGAAAAGTTATTGCATTCTTTGGATGTAGTAAGAGCAGTTAAAGCTTATCTAAAAGCCACTGCTCAGATTCGTAGAACGGATTCTTTGTTTGTTCTGCCGGAAGGCCCCAGAAAGGGTCAGGCAGCATCAAAATCTACTTTAGCCAAGTGGATTTGACAGGTCATAATACAAGCCTATGGCTTGAAAAGGAGACCGCCTCCGTTCAAAGTTAGGGCGCACTCCACGAGAGCAGTTGGAACTTCATGGGCAGTGCATCACCAGGCCTCCCTGGCTCAAGTCTGTAAGGCCGCAACATGGTCTTCAGTGCACACGTTTACTAGGTTCTACCAGGTGGACGTTAGAAGTCAGGAGGATGTCGCCTTTGGGCGCAGTGTGTTGCAGGCCGCAAAAGATCCTCATGCCTGATAGCGCCCAGCTTATGAATGGTGTATCCCCCCCCCTCATTTGGCATTGCTTTGGGACGTCCCACATAGTAATGACTATGCTGCTCTGTGTCCCGTGATGTATGAACAAGAAAGTAGGATTTTTAAAACAGCTTACCTGTAAAATCCTTTTCTTGGAGTACATCACGGGACACAGAGCTCCCACCCCTCTTTTGGGGACACGTATTGCTTTGCTACAAAACTGAGGTGCTCCCGGATGGGAGGGGCTTATATAGGGGAGGGTACTTCCTGTTTTGGAAGTTGCCAGTGCCAGCACCTGAAGGTAATTCTATATAACCCACATAGTAATGACTATGCTGCTCTGTGTCCCGTGATGTACTCCAAGAAAAGGATTTTACAGGTAAGCTGTTTTAAAAATCCTACTTTATTGTTGCGTTGATGTCTTTGGTAATGTGTATGAAATATAAATCACCAGAAATTCCGGTTTTATATGAAGTTGTATAATTATAAATTAATAAAATGTATTTACTTATGTAGCGGGGTGTTCCCCTTTAATGCAGAGAGACAAGAAGTTCCAGATGAGAGGTGAGTCAGGAGGAAGTAGAGAAGAGACATTACTGGAGGTGAAAGCAGAGGAGACTACATTACCCAGAACCCCATTCGGCAATGTTTCCACCGCAGAGACTCATGGGAGGGGTTATAAAAGGAGGAGGCGAGGCTGGGCTCGGCCTCTTTGGGACACAAGACTTCAGTGACTGATCCTCCTGTGTGGATGTGCCGGAGTGCAAGGCCTGAAGCCTGAGGCCTTGCGCAGCACCAAAGAGCCTTCCACCCCACTGCGAGCCTGGGTGGCATCTGACTTTGCTTATCCACAGCCTTAGTTGGATCGGGGACCTGATCGCTGCAGATACAGTCGGTGGAAGTCCCGGACGGGTGAGCGAGCGTATGCTCAGACCATATACTGTGATTGCTGATGTGCCTACAGACTGCCGTGGCCCACCAGTTTATATTTGATACACTCACTGAGGGTCCATAGCAGAACTGAGAGAGGGGATCTTCAGTGAAGTGTTTGTTCTTATTGCAATTTCCCTATTGGATTACAAATGGTATTCTGTTAATGTGCACCACCTTTAAAGAATTGCCGGTGAAGAAGCCATCATCCCCTATAGACTGAGTTGTAGTTATCTGAGCCAGACCTGGCCAGCTAGTTAGTTCATTTGGTCACTGCGTCACAGGACGCCTAGTTAACGGTCGCCCACGCGGCACACCTTTACTGTTCATTTTAAATGCATAGTGTGTTATTGCTGCAGGGCTCTGCAATTTATTATCTGTGAACCGTCACCACTGTTAACTTTTCTTACCAAAAGCTTAAAGTAAATTTGATACCTTTTTCATTATTGTCTTGGTTTACTCATACAGTATAAGAATATATATATATATTGCTGCCAATACTAACTGTGCCAGTAGGGGGTCGAGTACATTGCCGGGGGTTGGCGGAGCTGTTTTCAGGGCCAAAACTAAATCTGCAGCCTTCTTAAGTGAAGGTATCGCTACACTTATTAATTTAATTGGGAAATATTTATAGATTGGTAAGAATTCCCAATAGATTAACGAAGTCAGGAAATTATTGTGGTATATTTCTGATTGTGTGAACAAAGTTCACTTTTTTTTTATTTACTACCATAAGTGGCTGGAGGCACTGTGATTCATTATACATAGATTCAGACATTTCCCTTTTACTTATTACGTACCGTTTGTCAAAACACTATTTATTTAACCACTTCAATACCATGCACTTACACCCCCTTCCTGCCCAAGCCAATATTCAGCTTTCTGCGCTGTCGCTGTTTAAATGACAATTGCACGGTCATGCTACACTGTACCCAAACAGAATTTTTATCATTTTGTTCCCACAAATAGAGCTTTCTTTTGGTGGTATTTGATCACCTCTGTGATTTTTATTTTTGCTATACCAATAAAAAAAACTGAAAATTTTGAAAAAAATGTAAGTTCTTCTTTTTTTTTCTGTTATAAAATTTTGTAAATAAGTACGATTTCTCCATCACTGATGGGCACTGACAAGGCGGCGCCAATGAGGTGGCACTTATGATCACTGACATGCACTGGAAGGCGGCCCTGATGGGCATTTATAGGCAACACTGATGGGCACTGAAAGGCTGCAATGATGGGTACTTATGGGTGGCACTGATACATGACACTGACATGCGGCACTGATGCATATCCCTGGTGGCACTGGCAGGCATTGTGGGTGGGCACAGATTGGCAGATGCCTGGGCACAGATTCGCATTGTCTAGGGGGGTCATACCTGGTGGTCCAGTGGGGTGGCCATCCTGGTGGTCCTGGGCGGGATCCGAGGGGGGGCTGCGCTGTCCTGTCAGGAGAGCAGCCAATCGGTTCTCCTCTACTCGCATCTGTCAGACGCGAGTAAGGAAATGCCGATCAATGGCTTTTCCTGTTTACATTGTGATCAGCTGTGATTGGACATGGCTGATCACGTGGTAAAGAGCCTCCGTCGGACTGACTGACCCACCGACCACTGATCGCCGCAATGGGCGCGCGGTGGCTGTTATCCTGCAGGACGTCAATAGACGTCCAGTCAGGATAACAGAACCACTTCCCGGATGTCAATCTGCTATTGAACGGGCGGGAAGTGGTTAAAATTCCCCATACTTATCATTAAAGGGGTTGTAAAGGTTTGTTTTTTTATTTTCTGAATAGGTTCCTTGAAGCCCGGTTCACATAGGGGCGACTCCTCAGGCGACTCGGTCGCCTGAGGAGTAGCGTCCCGCTCTGTACTATGGAACCGTTCTAATAGGAGCGACCTGAGTCGCTCCGACTTAGAAAAAGGTTCCTGTACTACTTTTTGGGACAACTCAGGGCGACTTGCATTGACTTCTATACAGAAGTCATTATGCAAATCGCCTCAGGCGGGCATCTCAAGTCGTCTTAAGATCGCGCCACCGAGTCGCCCCCGAAGTCGTGCCGCCCCTGTGAGAACCGGGCCTTAACCACTTGAGCACTTAAACCCCCTTAATAACCAGACCAATTTTCAGCTTTCGGTGCTCTCACATTTTGAATGACAATTACTCAGTCATACAACACTGTACCCATATGAAATTTTTGTCCTTTTTTTCACACAAATAGAGCTTTCTTTTGGTGGTATTTAATCACCGTTGGGTTTTTTATTTTTTGCGCTATAAGAGAAAAAAGACTGAAAATTCAGTAAAAAAATTTTTTTGCCGTTTCTGTTATAAAATTTAGCAAGTGTCTGTTTACAAGTGATCGCTCCGTCATTTGACGGAGCGATCATGTGGTAAACGGCCGCTATCAGCGGCAATTTACCGTGATCAGTGATGCGCTGGGTCCTCTGGACCCGGCGGTCACGGAGACTCCCGTGTGCGCGCACCAGGGGGCAACCACCCTGTCAACGTTATTTGTCGACAGGCGGTTGTTAAGTGGTTAAGCTAGTGCATTGTTGGTTCACTTACCTTTTCCTTCGATTTCCCATCTAAATGTTTTTGTCTGAATTTCTCACTTCCTGTTCCTCCTCAAAAAAAAAAAAAACATTTAGAAGGGAAATCGAAGGAAAAGGCAAGTGAACCAACAATGCAATAGCTTAAAGGAACCTATTTAGAAAATTAAAAACGAACCTTTAAACCCCTTTAAAATTACATACCACACTCACAACAGGGTTCTGTTGGGTCTTTGACAGCCGGGATCCATCACCAAGCCTAGGAGTTGAACTGACCAGGTCTTGCTCTTTCAATAGAAGAGAGGAAGGAAAGAGGTGCCAGGCAGGCTATGGTGTTGCTCAGTTTATTATGAATGGTATATTTATAATCAATAAAAGCACTCAGTGTGACAGGGGAAGGTCCATGGATGGTCCAGGGTAAGCTGAGGCCATCACTCGGGGGGGGGAAATGGGGGGGAAGCCAGCAGTCCGGGAGAGCCAACAATGTGATGGATTAGTCCAGAGAGAACCAATGCCAGAGAGTCCGGAGACCACTGGTGAGGTGTATCCAAAGAGATGGACACCCAGGAAAAAAATCCTCCAGCCAGTGTGAATGCCCTGTCAGCCTGATGATCATGGTACCTAATAGGGACAAGTTTTGGAGGCAAGCCACGCCTCCATCATCAGCCTCTTGATCTTTCAAAGCTTTTACTGATCACTCTATAGGAGCACGCTCCAAAAGCAAAATAAAATGTAATGTTTCAATGTTCGGTTTACATTGGGAGGGTAATAATGTCACAAGTGGAGTCAGGACATCACATTCCATACAGGGTGGGGACAGATCTGTTCTTCCTCCTACTGTAGCAATAGGTCACTTCTAGTTGCAATTACCAATAGACAATTATTAGAAGTGAGCTGCTGCTGCACAGATCTCTGGGGGGATGGGGGGTTATGTTTCTAGACTGTGTGTTGAAAGTGGTTGTAAACCCACTTTTTAAACAAAGACCTACAGGTAAGCCTAGATCAGGGAGATGCAATTAGCGGACCTCCAGCTGTTGCAAAACTACAAGTCCCATCATGCCTCTGCTTCTGGGTGTCATGCTTGCTGCTGTCAGAGTCTTGCTATGTCTCATGGGACTTGTAGTTTGGCAACAGCTGGAGGTCCGCTAATTGCATATCCCTGGCCTAGATTAAGGCTTACCTGTAGGTGCATGAAATATCTCCTTAACCTACACGGTTAAGGAGATATTTGTATGTAAATGCGGCGACGCTGACGTCACCCCATTCACAAATTTGGCTAGGTCGCAACATTCGACGACGTAGCCGAATTCGACAGCTCACGCGCGGAGTCTCGTCTTCGCCGCTCCGGCCAATCACAGCGCCGGAGCGGCGCTGTGATTGGCTGCAGCGGCGATACCCAGAAGTAACATTCCGGCTATCGCCGCAGCGATGGATGCAGCTAGAGGAGGGACACGGACAACTTTGGGGGCCCCGATCGAAGGTAAGTGGTACATAATGAGCTAGTATGCTAGTCATACTAGCTCATTATAGCTTTGTCTTGCAGGTTAGTAAAAAAAAAAAAAAAAAAAAAAGATAAAAGGGTTTACAACCACTTTAAAGAAAAACGACTAGTATATTACATATATGTGTAATCTAGAACACAATTCCATCGTTGTGACAATGTGTGTCCATAGCAACAAAACTTAATGTTACATTAACAATCTAACAATTTACACAGACATTGTGTGCATCATATTGTAGTGTTGAAAGGTAGCTCTCATAAAGTAAAATTCAGACATTCACTTCTAGCTACAGTAACAGATGTGATATTATTGTAATCCACAGATTTTATTATATTTTGCAGAAATACACAAACTAAATAAAGGCTGAATTTGGATAAATTACAGGAAAATGCTTAAATTTTTTATTATGTATTCCCAATAAAACAAAGGAAATAAAAATCTACCCAGATTTCCTACAAAATGAAAGCCCTATCTGTCCTGATAAGCTCATGTATAATTAATTTGGGTAGACTACAAATGGTAAAGGCATAATGCGTAGAACGGATTCATCGATAAAATTAAAAGAAAACAATCTGGGACTCAAGGAGTTTAGTGAGAGAAAGGCCCGGGGACTAAAGTGGTTAATGTCAGATTTAAGCTTTGATGTAATTATTCATCTTTCCCATAGTTACACTTTAGGACCAACATTATAATTGAAACATCGTAATAATTCCAGGGTCAAAAAGTGTTCTTCACAAAGTTTACCCAAAAATGAGATTTGTCTGCTCAGAGTCATTAGAAAACCTCAATCAGTAGAATTTCAGTTCCCCAGAAGTTCATCAGTTTTTAAGTTCAGATCTTTAATGCCCTGTACACACGATCGGATTTCCGATGGATTTTTCCATCAGAAATCCGATGAAGCTGACTTCCATCAGTCTTGCCTACACACCATCAGTCAAAAATCCGACCGTCCCAAACGCTGTGACGTAAAACACTCCGACGAGCCGAGAAAAATGAAGTTCAATGCTTCTGAGCATGCGTCGACTTGATTCTAAGCATGCGTGGGTTTTTTCTCAGATGGAGTTCCCCACAGACGATCGGAATTTGCTAATCTTTATTTTTTCCCCATCGGTAAAATTTAAAACATGTTCTATTTTTTTATACTGATGGAAAAAAGACAGATGGGGCCCACACACGATCGGTTTGTCTGATGAAAAAAGACAGATCGTGTGTACGCGGCATTACAGGTGTATTGTGTGATTAGACTATGGAGATGAGCAATAGCTGGACAAAGAAATAAGACAATCTTTACCTGGTGGAATCTCTTAGACTTGTGGCACAACTGGATGAAATACAAGTGGCCAGCTGGGCTTAAGTGGTACTATCTAATGCATCCCATAAAACAGCAGCAACTCTGTGTTGGAAGTCCTAAACCAGTTTAAGAAGTTGCTTTCTCACAGAGCAGAGACTTCTCCCTACCTGGTGTCCCAGCCACAGACCTGCCTGGAAAGCTGTCATCCATGAGAGGAGTTGGAACTTGGAAAAGAGGCATGGATCATGGGAGGGGAGGGGAGGTGAAACATATAATGGGAGTGGTGGGCTTAGCCTGGAGCTCTCTAGAATGACTAATATAGCAATAGACAGCAGAACCTAGAAAGAACTCTCCCACTGAGGATTCAGAGGCTTGGCAAGATGCCACTTGACCAGTATCCAGTCTCTGGTAATGAGGCAGTTTTGCAAGGTATCGGCTCAGAATTGGGCAATGAAGGAAACACTTGGGAACAAAGCTCAGTCAGTGAATCATGTAAATTAATTACAATGTTCAGTCAAGGCTCCATGAAAAAGATAATGATGAAAATCATAAAGAAACAGTTCAGTCGTTAATGATTGTCTGAAAAAATTGTCAAATTTTCATCAGTGTGGACACTTTGGTGTGTAACGAGCTCTCTCTGGCTTGGCAAAGCTTTGTCATATTCTGAACACTGATATGGCCTCTTTTTAATGTGAATCCACTGGTGTGAGTTAAGATCGGTCTTCTGTTTAAAAGCTTTATCACATTCTGAACACTGATATGGCCTTTCTCCAGTGTGAACCCTCTGATGTCTAATAAGGATTGCCTTCTGTGTAAAAGCTTTGTCACATTCAGAACATTGATACGGCTTCTCCCCAGTGTGGACCCTCTCGTGTTTGATAAGGTGTTCTCTTGTTGTAAAAGCTTTGTCACATTTTGAACACTGATATGGCCTTTCTCCAGTATGAATCCTCTGATGTCTGATAAGGTGTGACTTATCTGAAAAATCTTTATTACACACAAAACATTGGAACGGCTTCTCTCTAGTGTGCACCCTCTCATGTTTGATGAGGTGTTCTCTCACTGTAAAAGCTTTGTCACATTGAGAACACCGATATGGCTTCTCTCCAGTGTGAATCCTCTGGTGTTTGTCGAGCCTGATCTTGGTTATAAAAGCTTTATCACATTCAGAACACTCATACGGTTTCTCTCCAGTGTGACTCCTCTGGTGTCTGCTAAGCTGGGACTTTGATGTGAAAGCATTGTCACATTCAGAACACTGATATGGCTTCTCTCCAGTGTGAATCCTCTGGTGTGTGATAAGATTTGCCTTCACTCTAAAATCTTTGCCACAATCCGAACATGGATACAGCATCGCTCCAGTGTGAATGCTCATGTGTAAGTTAAGATTACTCTTCTGTGTAAAAGTTTTGTCACATTCGGGACACTCAAATGGCTTCTCTCCAGTGTGAACTATCTGGTGTTTCATAAGATTTGACTTGTTTTTAAAAGATTTGTCACATTCAGAACACGGAAATGGTTTCTCCTCCATTGTGAACCTGATGTGTGATAAAATTTCCCTTCACGGTAAAACCTTTATCACAATCCAAAAATGAAATGACTTCTCTTGCGTAGGAATGGGTTGGACTTTACTATAAAGCCATAGTCACTTCCAGAACATTGAAATTACTTCTCTGCAGTTGTCCCTTGAGACTGAATCACTTTTTAAGAGTATCCAAACTATTTACAACACTGATATGTCTTGTGTCCTGTGTGAATCCTCCTGTGAACTGCAATAAACTCTTTTAGTAACTTAAGACACCCATATGGCTTGTTTCCCATGTGACTTTGTTGTGTTCATGAAGACCAACATAATCCACCTGTAAAAATAAATAAAAGTCAGAATTCTATGTAAAGGGCTGAATAAAGTTGGTTTCTATTTCTAACAATCATTATTAGATACAGTATCTCACAAAAGTAAGTACACCCTCACATTTTTGTAAATATTTTATTATATCTTTTCATGTAACAACACTAATAAAATTACACTTTCGTACAGTAGTGAGTGTACAGCTTGTATGACAGTATACATTTTCTGTCACCCTTAAAATAACTTAGCACACAGCCATTAATGTCTAAACCGCTGGCAAAAAAAAGTGAGTACACCCCTAAGTGAAAATGTCCAAATTGGGCCTAGCCATTTTCCCTCCCCAGTGTCATGCGACTCATTAGTGTTACAAGGTCTCAGGTGTGAATGGGGAGCAGGTGTGTTAAATTTGGTGTTATTGATTTCATACTGGTCACTGGAAGTTCAACAAGGCATCTCATGGCAAAGAACTCTGAGGATCTGAAAAAAAGAATTGTTGCTCTACATAAAGATAGCCTAGGCTATAAGATGATTGCCAAGGCCCTAAAACTGAGCTGCAGCACAATGGCCAAGACCAAGGCGGTTTAACAGGACAGGTTCCACTCAGAACAGGCCTCGCCATGGTTGACCAAAGAAGTTGAGGTCACGTGCTCAGCGTCATATCCAGAGGTTGTCTTTGGGAAATAGACGTATGAGTGCGGCCAGCATTGCTGCAGAGGTTGAAGGGGTGGGGGGTCAGCCTGTCAGTGCTCAGACCATACGCCGCACACTGCAACAAATTGGTCTGCATGGCTGTCGTCCCAGAAGGAAGCCTCTTCTAAAGATGATGCACAAGAAAGTCCTCAAACAGTTTGCTGAAGACAAGCAGACTAAGGATATGGATTACTGGAATCCTGTGGTCTGATGAGACCAAGATAAAACTTATTTGGTTCAGATGGTGTCAAGCGTGTGTGGCAGCAACCAGGTGAGGAGTACAAAGACAAATGTGTCTTGCCTACAGTCAAGCATGGTGGTGGGAGTGTCATGGTCTGGGACTACATGAGTTCTGCCCGCACTGAGGAGCTACAGTTCATTGAGGGAACCATGAATGCCAACATGTACTGTGACATACTGAAGCAGAGCATGATTCCCCCCCTCCCTTCGGAGACTGGGCCGCAGGGCAGTATTCCCACATGATAATAACCCCAAACACACCTCCAAGACGACCACTGCCTTGCTAAAGAAGCTGAGGGTAAAGGTGATGGACTGGCCAAGCATGTCTCCAGACCTAAACCCTATCGAGCCACTGTAGGGCATCCTCAAATGCAAGGAGGAAGAGCGCAAGGTCTCAAACATCCACCAGCTCCGTGATGTCATCATGGAGGAGTGGAAGAGGACTCCACCAGAGCTTCACAGGTTTCCAATGAACTCCATGCCCAAGAGGGTTAAGGCAGTGCTAGAAAATAATGGTGGCCACACAAAATATTGACACTTGGGCCCAATTTGGACATTTTCACTTAGGGGTGTACTCACTTTTGTTGCCAACAGTTTAGACATTAATGAATGTGCGTTGCGTTATTTTGAGGGGACAGCAAATTTACACTGTTATACAAGCTGTACACTCACTACATTGTAGCAAAGTGTCATTTCTTCAGTGTTGTCACATGAAAAGATAGAATAAAATATTTACAAAAATGTGAGGGGTGTACTCACTTTTGTGAGATACAGTATTGTGTATCTAATATATAGAAAGAATATATGTACAATATTATACATGTTTGAAATGTTTGTATTTTATTGAGGACACATATTATTCCCATTGACTGGCAAACTTGACAGTTTATTACAAGGTTTAAAGTGAAGCATTGAAAATACAAAATACCTTTGAACAACATGCTTGGGTGATGCCTAAAACCTACCTGTGAAAAGGCATATGGTGTAAAATGTAGGGAAGCAAAAGTGACATAAAAAAAAAAAAAATACAAAGCAGGGATTCCCCTCAACAGCCATATCAGCTCCTTATCCTTGATGACAGTCTAATATGAATTGTAAGAGAGACCCCCCCAGAAATTCATAGCAGATCCCAATCTATGCATACAGCTGGGCTGGCCAGGAAAGGGGGGGGGGGGTGAAATCAGCAAGCATTCACCCTCCACCTGAACTAGGGATGCATCGATACCAATACTGGGATTGGTGCCAATACTAGGCATTTTCGCGAGTATCGGTACTCGCGAAAATGCTTAGATACCGAAACCGGACGTGACGTCAGCTGGGGACGGGACACCTCCTCGCCCCCTCCGACAGTGGGGTTCGGAGCAGTACGCGCCTTCTGGTGCCAAGACAGGAGGGGGAGGGGCGGGAAAATTCACAGCACAGTGGGAACAGGCTGACAGCTGGCCACACTGACTTCTGCTCCCGGCTCTTTTTTTCCCATTATGCAGTACTGCCACGATCCTCTCCTGCCTCTGTAAACAAGAGGGTGGGTGATGTCATGACTCCTCCCATCCTGTTCCTGTACAGAGAGAGAGCTGACTGGATGGCTGGCTGCTATCCAATAACAGAGTGGGGAGTCGCCAAGGACAAGGGGCTGGACAGCATCGGCACGTGTATTTCTGTGAGGCAGCTGTGGAAGTCCCTGGAAGCAGAACAGAGTAATGAGGAGAGCAAGTCCTGCAAACAGGTTAGTGTAGTGTGTACAGGACAGTGTCAGCAGGGTACAGACCAGTCTTATACACTAGCACCATACAGTATATACAGACCAGTCTGTACCCCAACACTGTACATGTTATACACACTGTATGATGTACAGTACGGTGTCAGTGTACAGACTGGTCTGTACCTTACACCCTGTACTGCACCTTCCTAAACACCCTCCTAAAGGCCCTGTACTGCGCCCTCCTAAAGGCCCTGTACTGCGCCCTCCTTCCCCCACCAGCTGTCACCTCTGCCCCCATGTCTCTCAATGACCCTCCCATCCTCTTCCCCCAGCCATCACAGTCTTTTTCTTCTCAATTCTCCCACCCCACAATCCCTATTTTACCCCACCCTCAACTACCCTGCCCTCACTTACACCTCTACTTCCCACCCTGCCCTCACACAACTCCCTAACAACCCCTCCCCCACTCCCAAACCAGCCCCCTACCTATGCGATAGGTATCGGCAATTGGTATCGGCGAGTACTTACAAAAAGTATCGGTACTCTGTGTTAAAAAAAAGTGGTATTGGTGCAACCCTAACCTGAACCATACAAGGCCACTTGCCCTCAGCATGGGAAGGGTACACTTCCAGAAGCCCCTTAGCAAAGCACTATGCTCTCATGTTCGTGGGGACAGGGTATCTTCCCCACAACTCTGTGAGGGTCTGGGGGGGGGGGGTTATCAGAATCTGGGAGCCCCTTAAAAAAAAAGGGGGGGGGGCTCCCAGATATCCAGCTCCCCATACATTAATTAATCATTGTGTTTAGTGATGTAGATCCCTCCGACACGCTGACCACCAAGACTTTCTGTTTCCAACAGATTCTCGCTGCAATTGACATTTCCTAATACAAAATGAGGGGCACCCAGGTTAGACTACATTTTACCTGTGTCCTAGTAACCAGTGACATCATCAGTTACTAGGAAGGCATACTTGCCAACAGTCCCGATTTTCCCAGGACAATCCCGATTTTGTGACCCTCGTCCCAATCGGCCGTCATCCCGATTAAAATCCCGGGATTTTGCCTTTGTCCTGGGAAATCAGAAATGTTTTTGGCTCCGCAGCCTGCTTCTGGCTCCAAAAAAAAATGGCCGCCGGCGCTGCTGCAAAATCTTTCTGGGCTAGCAGGTTCTTTCCCCTTGTGTTCAGTGGAGAGGGGCGGGGCCTTGATCCATGCAGCCAATGAATCGGCTTCTCTCTTCACAATTCTCCTGCACACTGAAGCCGGGGTTAGCTGCATGGATCGGCCCCTCCCCTCTCCACTGAACACGAGGAAGGAGACAGACACATGAAGCTGCAGCCAACCCTCTGTCTCAAGGCCGTGGAGTTTGACAGGTTGGAGCTTTTGACAGAACACTGATCTGTAAAGGGGGACTCCCGCTGTAAAGAGGGACTCCCGCTGTAAAGAGGGACTCCCGCTGTAAAGAGGGACTCCCGCTGGGGAGGCCACTGATTCTACATTATGGTGAGTTGAACAATTACATTTTATATTACAAATGTAATAATAATAATGGGCTTCAATTATCCTGACACCATAACAACCATGGTGCCGGGATAATTGAAGCGCCAACCCCAGGTGTTTGGAGTATCTTTATCTGCTGATTGTTAAACTTTATGGAATACACATATTTCTATTGTGGGGCCTGCTGCCCCTCCCTCCCTCCCTATTTCTTTCTTTCCCCCTCCATCCCTCATTCATCTCAGCATTGGGCCACACCCACTATTCAGTTGAAACCACACCCATTTTTCACTGCTGCACATGTCTCATTTCCCTCTCCCCTCTACGCCACAACACGCATGCCCTGCCCCCTAATTATAAGACTCCGCCTACAGACAAAAAAAAAGTTTCCCCTATACATTTTTTACAATGTTGCCAACTATGGGAAGGAAGTTTTCATTTAGTGGCAGTAGGGATACTGCCATTACATTTATGAGTTCTGGCTGCAGCAGCGTTTTCACAGGTGGATGAACAAACAGAATGAGCTAGCCAATAGGTCAACCTTGTAAATTACAAAGAATGTGCAAACAGAACACCAAGGTTTACAGATCTGAGACACAGAAGCCTGATGATGAAACAAGTGCTCACTACTCTAGTGGTGTGGATTTTAAACAGGAAAAGGAGGCTGTTCTGGTCTCCATACAGTATAGATTTTCATATGTTACTGTTGTTTTAAGCTGGCATGAAACTGTAGTATATTACGCCCACTTTTTGTCCAGCGGACATTTTGCTTAAACCTCATGAGAAGGAAGCATGGCATTAGAGCTCCATCATTTCTTAAAGGAGCACTAAAGCTTTTTTTTTTTTTTGCTTAAAAATAACAAACATGTTATACTTACCTCCACTGTGCAGCTCGTTTTGCACACAGTGGCCCCGATCCTGGTCTTCTGGGGTCCCTCGGCGGCTGTCTTGGCTCCTCCCCGCAAGGACTCCACACCTTAATGCGAGTGAGCTCGCATGGTGTGGAGTGATTGCGGGCGCGCTCCCGTGATACAGCGGCGGCCATAGCCGCCGACTGTATCACTCGGCCCCGCCCCCGGCGTGCCGCGTCATTGGATGTGATTGACAGCAGCGCCAGCCAATGGCTGCGCTGCTTTCAATCCATCCAGTGTAGCCAATCGGCGGCCAGGCTGAAAAACGAAGAGGATGACGGGGACGAGCATGGGACTTTCGAGGGGCCAGGTAAGAAAAACGGGGGCTCGGGGGGGGGGGGGGGCGGTATTGTCGAATGTTTTTTCACCTTAATGCATAGGATGCATTAAGGTGAAAAAACATGTAACTTTACTACTCCTTTAAAACTGGCCTTGGAAGGCCAGTCTGTAAGTAGGCAGTCATCAGTATTCAATCAAGTAGTATGTGTTCTACTAATTCAACTGCATTTTGTGTGTGTTTGTACTTTTCTGCTAGGGAGTTCCTTTCAGCTAGGCCACATTTATGTTAGCTAGGGCCTTACACTAGAGAAGCATGCCTGACTGTACTTGCATTTTGTAATGTAATGTTCAATACTATTGTATACTTTATAAATTGTGTTTTGCAGTTTTACAAAAAAATCTCAGTAAAGATTACAGCTGTTAACCCTTCGGCCTCAGTCTTTGTTGGGAAATTGTTAGCTGTCTCCCAAGCCTTGTACAGTGGAACCTTGGATTACGAGCATAATCAGTTCCAGGAGAATGCTCGTAATCCAAAGCGAGTTTCCCCATTGAAGTCAATGGAGACGAAAATAATTTGTTCCACATGGACTTTAATGGCATGCAATACCGCATGCCGCCAGAGGCGGGGGGCGCCGGAGAGCCTCGGAAACGGGCGGAAAGGCCCGAGGACAGTTCGGCTGACCTCTGCAAACCTCAGAAAGACTCCGTTCACCAGCCTTTCAGAGGTCAGCCAAGCTGTCCTCGGGCCTTTCCGAACTGCGATGTTCGGCTCCGGTGCCCCCCCACTTCAGGCCAAACACGGTACTGCACACCGCTTTGGCCTGAATCCTGCTCGTTTTGCGAGGCAACACTTGCAAACCGAGTTAGGATTTTTAGAAATACGGTGCTCGTATTGCGAAGTGCTCGTTAACCGTGTTACTCGCAATCCAAGGTTCCACTGTACTTCAGACACATTGTGAAGGCAGAACAGAGGCACTTTAATACACATCTCATAGACCTACACAACAATCGGTTTAATCTTCTTAGAACCTATCAAATCCTCTTAGTAAGATGAAGAACCTCTTTTTAGGACCTCCTGGAATAACAAACAAGAAATCCATCTGTTTGGATGCGAGGTAAACCCCAAATGCCCCTACCACATCCAGACAATGGAGAGAGATCTATTCAGGGTGAACCAGTGCAAGACACAGGGAGGGTAATGCAATCTCTTCATTAAAAGAGAAGTACAGATTTACTTTTTTAGCTTCATTCTATAGCTTGTGAGCTGCTAGTGCATAAAAATCTTTCCAGCCCTCTAAGAAGTGCAGCTTTGATGTTAAAATCCAGGTAACTACCTGTGGGAGGGGCTACAGTCTTCTCATGCCGACAGTCTTGTCGGGGTCACCCCCTTTCCTTCTCTTTTTGATTGATGTTGTCTCTGGGCTGTCGACTAGCTACCAAAACTTTACACAGCACAGCTGCTCTCCCCTTCCCTCCTCTTCTCACACAGCACACAATTCAGATCCGGTTCACTTATAGACAGCCTCTATCTGCACACTGTGTAGCTGGATGATATGCTGCACAGCCATTCTTATCTTTGAATTTCACAGGTCAAAACTGCAGCATAGTAGGCAGCTACACAGTGTGCAGATAGCAGCTGTCTGTTAGAGGACCTATCTGAGCTGTGTGCCATGTGAGAGTAGAAGGGAAGAGAAGGTGAGGGAGAGGTGCAGTGCTGCCTGTGCCCAGACAGTGTGCAGTACACAGATGTGAGAATGAGCTCAACAGGTACAGCATACATGGAGGGTGAGAACACAACTGAAATCTGGGAGGGGAGGCACAGCACTCCCCAAGACCTCCCCCTATATCCAGCCCTGTCTGTGCCACTTATGTATTTTCCAGTTTTATGCAGACGAATAGCACAGTAACAGAACATGTTTACTGTTCAGGTGTGGATGTGTGCCTGCTCAGTAGGCATGGCCACATCTCCCAGTGGAGGAGGGACAGAAAGAGGGGGTGGATTGCTGAAGTTGTAACCACCCCTCTAAACTTTCAAACAGCAAATGGATCATTAAAGGAGGTTCCTTCTTGTATACTTTGTACCTATAGGCAGTGGTGGCCCGTCCATAGGGGACACATGGGCGCTGCCCCCTAAGCTTTTCACAAATAAAAGAAAAGAAGGTCACTTTAAGACTTTCCAGGCGCTGAACACACGGCGGTCTATGGGAAGCTTCCCAGCTTGCAATCAGCTAATTACAAGCTGGGAAACAGATTTGCCCGTGTTTAGGGCGTGTTCGGGGCGCAAGCGGTGCGCCCGCAAACACCGCCACTCTACACCAATTTTCCCCTGGCTCCTATGCTTTTTTTTTTATTGGCCGGGACCAGAGTACAACTGGGCAGTGCTTTTTCAGCACTGCAGCATCACTTCCAGTTTCCCAGCTGGCTCACTGTGTTGCAGAGAGTGACTGACTGGGACCTGGAACCCTGTGATGTGAGGCGAGGCGGGGAGCCGATCACTGATGCGGCGGATGGGCAAGGAGCTGGCAGTGCTGAGTCCGAGCTCAGTGTAGCTACTAGCGAGGTGAGTGCGGGGATCGGAGGTAACAGTAATGTGCATCGTCGATGCGGAGTGTGTGTCTCTCTTTCCCCCCTGGGCTGCTCTGATCGGTTGCTTTCAAGGGAGTCTGTCAGTAACCCGCACTGCCTGTGCATTGGGGCTGCATCACGGCTGGCTCAGAATCCTCTTTGCTTCACTTTCCTTCTACTGAGCTGCTCCATATCCTCCAGCTTCTGCCCTGCTCACAGTGACTATGGAAAAGTTTGAGAGCTGTGAGTAGGAGAGCCATGAATAGAGAGACAGATGAGCAGTCTGTGCTGTAAGAATGAGAGGATGTAATGTAAAAATAAGGGGAGGAGGCGGCATTCTGAGCGGAGCAAGCAGCTGAACATCGTACACTGATAGACCTGCAATATCCTCTGTAATAACCCTGCCCCAACAGCCCTTCTCTGCCCTCACTCACTCACAACTGAGAGTACAGGGAAGGCTGATAAGCTTTAGTGAATTTCTCCTGGTACTGTGAGCTGAGCTATTGGAGTCTCTCTCTCTCTCTCTCTCTCTCTCTCTATCTTACCCTGATCTGTGAGGCCGCGCTGTATACTATATGCCCTGTGAGGCCGCGCTGTATACTATATGCCCTGTGAGGCCGCGCTGTATACTATATGCCCTGTGAGGCCGCGCTGTATACTATATGCCCTGTGAGGCCGCGCTGTATACTATATGCCCTGTGAGGCCGCGCTGTATACTCCTGACACTATGGGTGGAATACAGGGGACAGAGTGGGTGGATTCTCTAAAGGGTGTAGCTTATTAGAAGTGGGAGGGGTCAAAAAGAAAGGGCAGGGCCTGGCGCCCCCCCCATCCTAAGACTTCACCAGCCACCACTGCCTATAGGTAAGCCTTATTCTAGGCTTACCTATAGATACTGTAAATATCTCCTAAGCATGCCCTCTTTAGGAGATATTTACTGTACACTGATGTCATCGGTGCATGCACTCTGAAGGAACGGCTGCCCATGCAGTTTCTTCAAAAAGGGAGTGCCGTGACCGACGGCTCCCACGCGCATGGGCGGGAGTGACATCACGCTACTCCGGCCAGTCACAGAGCTGAAGTCCGCGGCCCTGGAAAGAAGGCAGGCGAAGATGGATGCGGCTTCCAGCGGGGATGACGCTGGCTTCGTTTGCAGGTATGGGTCACATAATGTGCTAGTGTGCAATGCATACTAGCACATTATGCCTTTACTTTGCAAAGAAGAAAAAAAATAAAAAAAAAGGGGGAAAAGAGAGTCTACTTGCTCTTTAATAGGACCTACATGACAGATGAAGTGCCCCTGCTGGAAAATCAAAAGGAGGGAGAAAAAAAACAAACAAAATAAACAGCCGACACATGATTATATTACTACGTCAGGGCTCGACAATCCCCGGGTGCCAGGTCGCAAATGCGACTAGCATTAGCTACCTGGCTTCTGGGGAAGCACAGCTGAGGTTACCTGTATCTCCGTGCGCCCCCCCTCCGCGATCGCGTGATCTCGTCGGGCCGCGCCGGCCGTTAATTTAGGCCGCGGCTTTGCGGCCTTCTGCAGGCCTAGGCTTCATTCTGTACTCTGGCGCCATCTTGTGGTGGCCGTTGGTATGACAAGTCAACCAGCAATGCTTGCCTGTTTCACTGCCCGCCCATCTCCTTCCCTTTTACTTAGAAACATTATATATATTTTTTATTCTAACACCCTAGAGAATAAAATGGCGGTCGTTGCAATACTTTCTGTCACACCGTACTTGCGCAGCGGTCTTACAAGCGCACTTTTTTGAGGAAAAAAAACACACTTTTTTAAATTAAAAAATAAGACAACAGTAAAGTTAGCCGATTTTTTTTTATATTGTGAAAGATAATGTTACGCCGAATAAATTTGATACCCAACATGTCACGCTTCAAAATTGCGTTCGCTCCTGGAATGGCGACAAACTTTTACCCTTTAAAATCTCCATAGGCGACATTTAAAAATATTCTATAGGTTGCATGTTTTGAGTTACAGAGGAGGTCTAGGGCTAGAATTATTGCTCTCGCTCTACCAATCGCGGCGATACCTCACATGTGTGGTTTAAACACTGCTTTCATATGCGGGCGCTACTCGCGTATGCGTTCGCTTCTGCACGCATTGGTCGTTAAAAAAAAAAACCTGGCTCCTAACTTTTTTAGCTGGCTCCTAGATTCCAAGCAAATTTGTCAAGCCCTGTACTACGTGTTAATTATTTTGCTTACCCCATACTTTGCCTTTTTGGCAAAAAAGTAGAGACCAGTCTGGGTAAAAAAAGGGATCCTTGGTCTAAAAAAAAAAAAAATCTTGTGACCTTTTAATCAAAGTGATGGCCACAAGTAAGAACACCTTATGGAATAACAATTTCATATACAGTATATGTCCCAAATAGGTTCAAAAATGTGGATCTTTAGAGCCCATTCACACAGGGGCGTCTTTGGATCCGACTCCAAATCGCCCCAGGTCGCCCCTAGTCGCCTCAGGTCGCGCTGGCTGAAGAAATCAATGTAAGTTAATGGAGCCGTCCTTATGCACACTACTGCAGTTGCTCCGACTTCAAAAAAGGTCCCTGTACTACTTCAATCCGACTCCTAGGCGACCTGTAACCATTCATTTCAATGGGAGTCGCCTCTCCCTGTCTTAATAGGAGCAACTCTCCAGGAAGATAACATACATTTCTCCTGCAAAACTCTCCCTCCCCCTCCCTCCCACAGAGCTGATTCTTGTTTGATTGGCCACTGGAATGTCTCTTGTCCTGCAGGCAACTTGGAGCTCCAGGTCAAGCTGTGATTCATACTCAGGTCATGTCTGAGTTGCCTCATAAAATCGCGCTGGAAGTCGTGTTGCCCCTGTGTGAATGGGCTCTTACAAACACTTTAAAGCTAGTATTGTTGGTGTTACAAAGTTACTTTTAAAATAATAACAAACATGCACATACTTACCTGTAATGCATTAGGGCTCTTTCACACGGAGGTCCGTTCAGGTCCGCCTGTCAGTTTTTTAGGCGGACCTAAAACGGATCCTCCATGTACCCCTATGGAGGCACGGATGTCAGCGGAGACATGTCCGCTGACATCCGCTCCGCTCCGCCAAAGTGTGACGGAGGAAAACCCTATTTTTCCTTCCGTCGGCGGATCGGATGACAACGGACTCTACGGTCCGTCGTCATCCGATTCCCCATAGGGGAGAGCGGCGCTCTGACAGGGCGGTCCCTGCACAGTGTGCGGGGACCGCCCAGTCATCCGTCGGCTCAGCGGGGATCAACGGAGCGATCCCCGCTGAGCAAGCGGAGCTTCACGGGGCGGATCTTCACGGATCCGCCCCGTGTGAAAGGGGCCTTAAGGTAAAAAAGAAAAAAAAAAAAAAGTATAGGCTTTAGAACCAATTTAAACTACCACAATTGGAGTGGGGTGGATTAGGGGGAGCAACATCTGAAACCTCTTCAATAAAAGTACATATTTAGCAAGGGACTATTGAAAAAGAACAGACAGGGCAGACATGTGACCCTTGAACTTTCTATGTGCTAAATATGTTTCTACCTCCAAACTAATGGAAATAAGAGAAAGGAGTGCGTGGAGGGTACGACAGTGGGCAGCATGTGGAGGAGAGGAGTGCGTGGAGGGTACGACAGTGGGCAGCATGTGGAGGAGAGGAGTGCGTGGAGGGTACGACAGTGGGCAGCATGTGGAGGAGAGGAGTGCGTGGAGGGTACGACAGTGGGCAGCATGTACAGGAGAGGAGTGCGTGGAGGGTACGACAGTGGGCAGCATGTACAGGAGAGGAGTGCGTGGAGGGTACGACAGTGGGCAGCATGTACAGGAGAGGAGTGCGTGGAGGGTACGACAGTGGGCAGCATGTACAGGAGAGGAGTGCGTGGAGGGTACGACAGTGGGCAGCATGTGGAGGAGAGGAGTGCGTGGAGGGTACGACAGTGGGCAGCATGTACAGGAGAGGAGTGCGTGGAGGGTACGACAGTGGGCAGCATGTACAGGAGAGGAGTGCGTGGAGGGTACGACAGTGGGCAGCATGTACAGGAGAGGAGTGCGTGGAGGGTACGACAGTGGGCAGCATGTACAGGAGAGGAGTGCGTGGAGGGTACGACAGTGGGCAGCATATACAGGAGAGGAGTGCGTGGAGGGTACGACAGTGGGCAGCATGTACAGGAGAGGAGTGCGTGGAGGGTACGACAGTGGGCAGCATGTACAGGAGAGGAGTGTGGAGGGTACGACAGTGGGCAGCATGTACAGGAGAGGAGTGTGGAGGGTACGACAGTGGGCACCATGTACAGGAGAGGAGTGTGAAGGGTATGACAGTGGGCACCATGTATAGGAGAGGAGTGTGGAGGGTATGAGAGTGGGCAGTATGTACAGGAGAGGAGTGAGGAGGGTATGACAGTGGGCAGTATGTACAGGAGAGGAGTGTGGAGGGTATGACAGTGGGCAGTATGTACAGGAGAGGAGTGTGGAGGGTATGACAGTGGGCAGTATGTACAGGAGAGGAGTGTGGAGGGTATGACAGTGGGCAGTATGTACAGGAGAGGAGTGTGGAGGGTATGACAGTGGGCAGTATGTACAGGAGAGGAGTGTGGAGGGTATGACAGTGGGCAGTATGTACAGGAGAGGAGTGTGGAGGGTATGACAGTGGGCAGTATGTACAGGAGAGGAGTGTGGAGGGTATGACAGTGGGCAGTATGTACAGGAGAGGAGTGTGGAGGGTATGACAGTGGGCAGTATGTACAGGAGAGGAGTGTGGAGGGTATGACAGTGGGTAGTATGTACAGGAGAGGAGTGTGGAGGGTATGACAGTGGGCAGTATGTACAGGAGAGGAGTATACAGACACATACACAGGTATATCCTTATCATTACTCACGGGGAGTTAGAGCCGGTCACAGATGATTGATATGTCTATAGCAGGGACAGAAGCCCCGTACCATGACATGGGACACCCAATTGGCTTCCCTGTGTGATCTGACATGAAGAAAATCCTATGGTGGCCGTGTGTTCAGGATGGAGACTGAGAATGCGGTCAGCCTGTTTGAACTGGTTCTAAAATGGCTAAAAACAGGAAGTGTTCCAGGGACAGGAAGTGACATGGAACAGGAAGTGACACGGAACTGATTAATACAGAGGGTGCAGTATGAAGAGCAGGCACCAGGTGGTGTTGGTCCAAATAGCTGAAAAGCGTAAACCAATGCAGAAAAATAAAAAGTTGCAAAACAAAAAAAGCCAAAAGAAGACAAGAAATGTGAAAAGACCAAAATAAAAAGGACAAAACGCATGCCCATTGGGAATCCATGCTGTCCATACATACAACCAAAACAGCAAAATAATAAAATGAAAATAACGAAGAAAAATAAAGAAGTGATTGGTATGTGAGGTCAGGTGACTGGAGACAGAGAACATAAAATGTAACTGTGTGAATATCAGCAAGTTGTATGTATGAAAAAGAAATGAAACAATGAAGTTATAAGCAGAAATGAAGGAAATTAGGTTCTGGTAAGAAGCACGATAGTGACAAATTGGTATGTACAGGATGTGGAAGCCTTGCAAGAAGATCTGAACAAATTAATGGGGTGGGCAACTACATGGCAAATGAGGTTTAATTTAGAAAAATGTAAAATAATGCATTTGGGTGACAAAAACATGAATGCAATCTATACACTAGGGGGAGAACCTCTGGGGGAATCTAGGATGGAAAAAAGAAAAAAGAAAAAAGAAAGGAGGGCGCACCAACCTCGTGCATTACCGTTTAAAAGTTTTATTAAAATATGAATAAAAATGCAATAATCCTACTCACAGACGGAGCTTAGGTATAAGCTTATCGGACAATTGAGCTGGACGTTCTTGACACCCACCGACTGAACTTGACGACAGAAGAGGTCAGATAGCACCTCAAACATCTAAATAGCTGACGCGTTTCGGGGGCGCACCCCTTTCCTCAGAGCTAAGATGGTCCATGATGGCTCTCACCTACAGAACCCTCCATCCTAAATCTAGGATGGAAAAGGACCCGGAGGTCCTAGTAGATGATAGGCTCAGCAATGGCATGCAATGCCAAGCTGTTCCTAGCAAAGAAAACAGGATATTGGCATGCATTAAAAATGGGATTAACTCCAGAGATAAAGCGATAATTCTCCCACTCTACAAGATTCCTGTCCGGCCGCACCTGGAGTATGCTGTCCAGTTCTCGGCACCAGTCCTCATGAAGGATGTACTGGAAATGGAAAGAGTACAAAGAAGGGCAAAGCTAATAAAGGGTCTGGAGAATATTAGTTATGAGGAAAGGTTGCGAGCACTGAACTTATTCTCTCTGTAGAAGAAATGGTTGAGAGGGGATAGGATTTCAATTTACAAATACCGTACTGTTGACTTCACAATAGGGATAAAACTTTTTTGTGGAAGGGAGTTTAATAAGACACGTGGCCACTCATTAAAATTAGAAGAAAAGAGGTTTAATCTTAAACTACGAAGAGGGTTCTTTACTGTAAGAGTGGCAAGGATGTGGAATTCCCTTCCACAGGCGGTGGTCTCAGTGGGGAGCATCGATAATTTAAAAAAACTATTAGATAAGCACCTGGGGGCTTGTCCAAGATGGCGACTGGAGCGGCAGCACATTAGGAGAACTCCTGCCGTATCTCCTGTTTCTTCACCGTTTTTCAGGAGTGAGACTGCAGGGACCTTACCGGAGGGGTAGAGCCTGGTGCCTGGCCTGACATGCCCAAGGGGAGAAGATCCACTGTCCCACGCAACTACGGAAAAAGCTCCAAACCCGCCGGTGGTGTGACCGCCCCTCCTGCTGTGGGATCCAACATGGCGACAGAGATGGACCCGGACCCTGCTAGAACAGAGCAACTTCACCGCTCTCATGCAGGCAATCACGGATTGCAAACCCACCCTCACAGGGAAGATTGACTCGCTGCAGCTGGATCTTGGCTTAATCTGCAAAGATGTGGACAATATCGGCTCCAGGGTGACTACAGTGGAGCACAGGGTGAGTGAATCTGAAGACGTGTTGCATGACCATGCAGCCTCACTGCACACCCTTAAAGCACAGGTGAAAAGCCTGGAGTCTCGAGCGGAGGATGACGAGAATAGAAATCAGAGGAACAATCTCCGCATTGTGGGTCTTCCAGAGGAGACCGAGGTGACTGATCCTACAACCTTCACGGAGCGGCTGCTCCGTTCACTGCTACCCCAGGCTCCATTCTTGGCCCACTTTGTGGTAGAAGGGGCTCATAGGATGCCGGCTGCCAGACCCCCTGCAGGAAGCCCCCCACGCACATTCAAAACTGGAACTCCTTAACTTCAGGGACAGGGACCTGGTTCTGAGAGAAGCCGGAGAAATTGATGTCTTGCGGTATGAGGCCACTAAACTCATGATCTTTCCTGACTACTCCATTGACACCCAGAGGCAGAGGAGGTCATTTGCTCATGTCAAGCTAATCTTAGAAACAAGAAAATTAAATACAGCATGCTCTTCCCAGCAAGACTACAGGTGCAAGATGGTGAAACTGTGTTTTTTTCTCATCTCCTGAGGATGCCTCCCAGTGGCTGGGAAGCCTTCCTAGAGCCTGACAACCTCCAGATCCTGTCCCCTTAATTCACTGGCTTACACCCTTGCACATGAAAGCATTCAGGCTATTTCAACCCTGCAGCACCCAGGGCAGTGGGAGCAAAGATCTCACCTAATTTCGAATTTCGTGGGTCCTACCCTAGTAATAGAATGAAAGAACCTGCGTCTCAACCATGGGAGCTAAACTCCTCTATGTGGGAGAGCTGAAGGGATTCTTCCTATACACTGGTGGCCACTAAAAAGAGGTAATGAGGAGAGGAGGGTAGAGAGCATTCTAAAACTTCCCACATTGCTCTCATTAGAGATGTAGACAACACTTACACTCTGATCTGGCTATGATTAATGTTCAGTTTCAGAACTTTTATATAAGACTTTACTCCTCCAGGGTAGAATATGACGCTGACAGTTTATCATCTTCTCTCGATACAGTGGAGTTCCCAGAGCTTGCACCCGAGACACGCAATAGACTAGACGCCTCCTTTACCTTGAAAGAAGCACATACTGCTGTTGCCTCAGACTGCAAAAAAGCCAGGTCCGGATGGACTTCCGGCAGAATTTTATAAAGAACATGCTGACGGTAAAATTTCCCACTTCCACACTTTACTTCTCAATATGCAAAAAGAGGACTGCATCCCACATTCCATGACAGAGACGGTCATTGTGGTGGTGCCCAAGCCGGGGAAGAACCCGAAATGTGTGTTTCCTATCGCCCAATTTCACTGCTCAGTGTCGACGCTAAGATTTTCACAAAGATGCTGGCCAATCGCCTGAACTCTGATATTGTCCTTAGTGCACGAAGACCAATCTGGCTTCAGGTCTGGCAAGGGCACTGACATCAATGTCCGCTGATTATACACCAACATTGCCCATTCCAGAGATGGTGCCCCCTCTGGGGTGGTGGTGTCTCTTGATGCAGAGAAGGCCTTTGACTCTGTCGAATGGCCCTTCCTGTGGCAAGTCCTGGCTAAGTTTGGCTTCGGCCCGAACTTCATTTCCTGGATACAGCTACTTTACAGATCCCCCTACAGCCAGAGTCAGAACCAATGGGATCCTTTTGCCACCCTTCCCCCTCAGCCGAGGTACCAGACAGTGATGCCCACTACCCCCTGGCCTATTCGCACTGGCAATGGAGCCCCTAGCTATCCTGATCTGAGCGTCCCCACGGATCCCTGGTTTTCAGATTGGTCCTTTACAGGAGAAGATCTCCCTGTATGTGGACGATGCCCTGCTATACTTACCTGATGCCTTGGAATCCCTTGACGCGGCTCTGGACTCTGGGGTTTTCTCAGGCATCAAGAGCAATCGGTCTAAGTCCCTCCTGTTCTCCCTATCCCACACACCTCAGCAAGTTGGATCCCAGTTCTCTTGGGTCTCTAAAGTTTGCTATTTGGGAATTGAGGTGTATTCCAACCTTCCCTCCTATACTGATGACAATGTATACCCAGTGCTACATCAATTGACTCCTTAGTGTCAGGTCTGGAAGTCCCTACCCCTCTCCCTCATAGGCAGAATCCACCTCATAAAGATAACCTTTCTCCCCAAATTTTTATATGTGTAGCGGCCTCCTCTCTCTTCTCTCTTTTATCGGCTCGTCTGTCTCTTGTCTAGGGGTATTTTAGAGGAGAGAGAGCGGGGTCACCACGCCAAGCCCTCACCGCAGGTGTTTGTGTGGTGGAAGCAAAGTTCTTGTTTTACCTTCGGGTCAGTGTTCTGCACCTGGAACCTCCAGTCCGAGAGTTACCTTGAACAATGTCTGCCAGAAAATGAGCCCCACACCATAAAGTCCAGCACTCCTTTATTCTTCTTGAATGAACACAATCAGTTAGACTCCCTTGTAGAACAGAACAGAAAAGGAGGTGTGGATGTGAGTAGGCCCAGGCACAATGAACTCTCCACTTTCCCCTCTGAAAGTGGGTTGCGGTCTCCGAGCGAGGGGGGATTTCCTTCCAGGCGGTCTCCGATGGGAGGCTCACCTGTCACTGGCAATATGCTGCACCAGGTCTTCAAGCAAGTATCTCCCACCGGTCCATTACGCTTTCCGGATTCAGGTACCCACTCCCGGGGTTCCCAAGGACCTCCTTCCCTCGCGAAACTCAGTGGTGGGCACTGAGCTCCAGACCTCCATCCTAGTACCTCACCCCAGGCTAAAGGTGCCTGGGATGGAACACGACCTCCGAACACCCTCCAGGCCTAGGGCTCCTGGACCTCCGACACGGACCCCACCCGCAGGCTGAAGGTGCCTGGGGCTCGACTCCCGCCACCAAAAATGGCAGCCCCCTTTATACCCTCTCCCAGCAAGCACGGCGGGTTCCCCGCCCCACCATACAACCGCTGAGAGAGGCCAAAAGAGGTACGACACCGCAACGATGGCTCAACCCCGGGCCCAAAGTGACAGCGCCAACTGGTGGGCCCCAGGGAACCACACATCGCAGTTTTCCCCACCAGATTCAAAAACAGAAAAGCATATACCCACTACATATGTGTTTAGGAATACCCCGGTCCCTATTCCCAATGCTTTTTTGTTAAACTAGACCAGATTATTAGCAACTTCATGTGAGCGGGCTGTATTCCTAAAATAGCCAAATCTACCCTACAGATACCGTTAACACTGGTGGGTCTGTCCCTACCCTGCTTCCTTCAATACTATTGGGTGGCGGTCTTGGTGACTGTGCGCTGGTGGTTCGCACAGGTGGAAACAAACCCTGCAGTCAATTTGGAGGCAGCCATACTGGGATCTTATGCGGCACTAAGTAACCTGTTTTTTAGGGGGCTGAAGGCGCATGACACTATGACTATACCAATGACAACCACGTTCAAAAGGTATGGGATCAGATGACCAAGTTCATATGTCCCTCACAGATGGTCTCCCCCCATGCCCCACTTTGGGGCAACCCTAGGTTTCCACACCTACGCACAATCCCTGATCCCAGTGTATGGGCTAGATTTAGAATTACTAAGATACAGCATGTGATGCCAGATGGTAATTTACTACCATACTATACCCTCAAAACTAGGTTCCATCTACCCTCCTGGATGAACGGGTAGATGGAACCTGGTTTTGAGGATATCGTATGGTAGTAAATTACCATCTGGCAATTCCTCCAGCTTTGACATGCACTCCAATCACAATTCCCACAGACCTTGAATGTTGCCTCCCACATGGTAGAATCCTTCTTGACGTCTCACAATGCAGATAGGATTCTCTCGTCCCTATACCTTCTCCTCCAGGGATACAGATAAAAATACACAACTCTACTCACAGCTGGCAGGGTGATATTCCTACCCCGGACTCAGAAGATTGGGATGAGGGGGTCCAACAGTACATACCACTGATGATCTCTGCCAGAAACAGATATATTTAACTTAAATTTCGGCATAAAGCCTACTATACCCCTCAGAGACTAGGTAGGATATACCCTACACATTCGGACCACTGCCCAAAATGTCTGAGTGACGTAGGGACCTTCATCCATGTGGTCTGGACTTGTCCCCTGATACAGGAATTCTGGAAGGGAGTGGTAGGAGAAATCAATGAGATTGGAGGGCTACGTGTGGCTGTTGTTCCTAGGGTACTCCTATTAGGTATATGTGATACTATTACCCCAAACAAGCATAAGCAGGTGTTTGTTTTCTACACAGTCTTTTATGCCAGGCAAACCATCTTGTTTAACCGCTTCAGCCCCGGACCATTTTGCTGGTCAAAGACCAGGCCCCTTTTTGCGATTCGGCACTGCGTCGCTTAAACTAACAATTGCGCGGTCCTGCGACGTGGCTCCCAAACAAAATTGACGTCCTTTTTTTCCCACAAATAGAGCTTTCTTTTGGTGGTATTTGATCACCGCTGCGGTTTTCATTTTTTGCACTATAAACAAAAATATAGCGACAATTTAAAAAAAAAATCAATATTTTTAACTTTTTGCTATAATAAATATCCCCCCAAAAATATAGGAAAAAAAACATTTTTGACACATTTTTGGGACCATTGTCATTTTTACAGCGATCAGTGCTATAAACAAAAATATAGCGACAATTTAAAAAAAAAATCAATATTTTTAACTTTTTGCTATAATAAATATCCCCCCAAAAATATAGGAAAAAAAACATTTTTGACACATTTTTGGGACCATTGTCATTTTTACAGCGATCAGTGCTATAAAAATGCACTGATTACTGTAAAAATTACACGGGCAGTAAAGGGGTTAACCACTAGGTGGTGCTGCAGGGGTTAAGCCAGTACTAGGGAGTGATTCTTACTGTTAGGGGGTGTGGCTACACGTGACATATCACTGATGACCGCTCCCGATCACGGGAACAGCGATCAGTGACAGTGTCTCTAGGCAGAATAGGGGAATGCCTTGTTTACAAAGGCATCCCCTTGTTCTGCCTTTGTCGACCGCAATCGCAGGCCTCCCGGGAACATCGAGTTCCCGGGACCCGCAAGCATGCTCCCGAGGCACGTGGCGGGCGCCCGCTGGGCAGAAAATTTAAAGGGACGTACAGGTACGCCCATGTGCCTGCCCGTGCCATTCTGCCGACGTACATCTGCTTGCGGCAGTCGGCAAGTGGTTAAATGGAAATTAGCCAATCCACGACAGTCTCACAATGGAGGTCAACGGTTGAGACAGTCTTACCCCTATATAAAATTGACATATATGAGCCTCATATGTCCTAAAAAATTTGACAAGATCTGGGGGGGGGGGGGGGCGTGGGTGAAAGCGCGGCAGAATACCAATTAGGGTGTCTATGGCTTCAGCTCCCCCTCCTGTCCCTGATTTTCTTTTCCCCCCACACAGTGATTGGGTTGTTGCGATTAGTGATGAGGTGAGCTGCCCTGGGTTCGGGTGCAATAGAGTTTATGAAACTTTAAAGAAGTTTGGATGTTTAATTTGGATCCCAATGAAATCAAGAAATCAATGGAAGCCGAATCTGTCAAATTCCAAATACCCATTTCCTGGTCTAATAGGCAAGGAGGTGTCAGAAAATAGCATGGGGGTGTGCACTGCCCTGGGGAACATAAATAAACCAAAAAAAAAATTTAAAAATTCCATTCAGCCCGGAGCAGTGATTTTTTTCTAGATACTTAAAGTGAAACATTCAGACAGCCTGCAACACATGGAACTGACCGCGTCTAACAGATCTCATTAAGACCGGGGGGAGGGGGGATTGCACATTTACTACCTTATGTGTAAGCTGCAGTGGTCACGTCACCCCCACCCCCCCACCCCACTATTATCTGCAGTCCCAACTCTTTACATTTTGATGCAGGCTGGCTGGTAAATAAGCTGGGAAGTTTTATTTGTTTGCATTTACATTTCATTTTTTTACACTTTTTTTTAACCACTTGTCCTCTGGAAGATTTACTCCCCTAGATAATCAGCCCATTTCTTTCGATACAGCACTGCGTTACTTTAACTGACAAGTGCGCAGTCGTGCGACGTTGTACCTAAATAAAAATGTAATTTTTTCCCACAAATAGAGCTTTAATTTGGTGGTATTTGATCACCTCTACAGTGCGACAGTTGTGAAGAAAAAAAACACACACACACCAATATTTTTTACTTTCTGTTATAAAACATCCAATAGGGGGGTAAGTGATTTGTGTGCGTGTGGTGGGAGGCGATCTGTGTGTGTGTGTGGGGGGGGGGGGTAGGTGATCAGTGTGTGTGAGAGAGAGGGGGGAAGGTGATCTGTGTGAAGGGGAGAAATAGGTAGGGGATCTGTGTGTGCGTGGGGGGGTTGGTGATCTGTGTGTGTGTGTGTGGGGGAGGAGGGGGTAGGTGATCTGTGTGAAGGGGAGAAATAGGTAGGTGATCGGTGTGTGGGGGAAGTTTCCTGTACTGCCCCTCCCCCAAATAGTGACCCCCCATTGCCCCACCATTGGTTCCCCTTTCTCCCCTCCCTCATCCCAGTGTACCCCCCTGTACTCCCTCCATGTTCCCCCATCCCAGTGTCCCCCTCCCTGTACTCCCCTTCATGGTACCTCATCCCAGTGTCCCCCCTGTACTCCCTCCATGTTCCCCCATCCCAGTGTCCCCCTCCCTGTACTCCCCTTCATGGTACCTCATCCCAGTGTCCCCCCTGTACTCCCTCCATGTTCCCCCATCCCAGTGTACCCCCTGTACTCCCTCCATGTTCCCCCATCCCAGTGTACCCCCCTGTACTCCCTCCATGTTCCCCCCATCCCAGTGTCCCCCCCTGTACTCCCCTCCATGTTCCCCAATCCCAGTGTACCCCCCTGTACTCCCTCCATGTTCCCCCATCCCAGTGTCCCCCCCCCCCCCTGTACTCCCCTCCATGTTCCCCCATCCCAGTGTCCCCCCCTGTACTCCCCTCCATGTTCCCCAATCCCAGTGTACCCCCCTGTACTCCCTCCATGTTCCCCCATCCCAGTGTCCCCCCCCCCTGTACTCCCCTCCATGTTCCCCCATCCCAGTGTCCCCCCCTGTACTCCCCTCCATGTTCCCCCATCCCAGTGTACCCCCCTGTACTCCCCTCCATGGTCCCCCATCGCAGGGGACCCCCCTTGTACTCCCCTCTATTGCCCCCCATCCCAGTGTCTTCCCTGTACTCCCCTGCATAGTCCCCCATCCCAATGTCTTCCCTGTACTCCCCTTCATGGTCCCCCATCCCAGTGTCCCCCCCTGTACTCCCTCCATGGTCCCCTATCCCAGTGTCCCCCCCTGTACTCCCCTCCATGGCCCCCCATCCCAGTGTCCCCCCTCCATGGTCCCTCATCCCAGTGCCCCCCCTGTACTCCCCTCCATGGTCCCTCATCCCAGTGTCCCCCCCTGTACTCCCCTCCATGGTCCCTCATCCCAGTGTCCCCCCTGTACTCCCCTCCATGGTCCCTCATCCCAGTGTCCCCCCTGTACTCCCCTCCATAGTCCCTCATCCCAGTGTCCCCCCCTGTACTCCCCTCCATGGTCCCTCATCTCAGTGTCCCCCCCTGTACTCCCCTCCATGGTCCCTCATCCCAGTGTCCCCCCCCCCTCCATGGTCCCTCATCCCAGTGTCCCCCCCCTGTACTCCTCTCCATGTTCCCTCATCCCAGTGTCCCCCCCCTGTACTCCTCTCCATGTTCCCTCATCCCAGGGTCCCCCCCCTGTACTCCCCTCCATGGTCCCCCATCCCAGTGTCCCCCCCTGTACTCCCCTCCATGTTCCCTCATCCCAGTGTCCCCCCTATACTCCCCTCCATGGTCCCTCATCCCAGTGTCCCCCCCTGTACTCCCCTCCATGTTCCCCCATCCCAGTGTCCCCCCCTCCATGGTCACTCATCCCAGTGTCCCCCCCTGTACTCCCCTCCATGGTCCCTCATCCCAGGGTCCCCCCTGTACTCCCTTCCATGGTCCCTCATCCCAGTGTCCCCCCCTGTACTCCCCTCCATGGTCCCTCATTCCAGTGTCTTCCCTGTACTCCCCTCCATGTTCCCCCATCCCAGTGTCCCCCCCTGTACTCCCCTCCATGTTCCCCCATCCCAGTGTCCCCCCCTCCATGGTCCCTCATCCCAGTGTCCCCCCCTGTACTCCCCTCCATGGTCCCTCATCCCAGTGTCCCCCCTGTACTCCCCTCCATGGTCCCTCATCCCAGTGTCCCCCCTGTACTCCCCTTCATAGTCCCTCATCCCAGTGTCCCCCCCTGTACTCCCCTCCATGGTCCCTCATCTCAGTGTCCCCCCCTGTACTCCCCTCCATGGTCCCTCATCCCAGTGTCCCCCCCTCCGTGGTCCCCCATCCCAGTGTCTCCCCCTGTACTCCCCTCCATGGTCCCTCATCCCAGTGTCCCCCCTATACTCCACTCCATGGTCCCTCATCCCAGTGTCCCCCCCTGTACTCCCCTCCATGGTCCCTCATCTCAGTGTCCCCCCTGTACTCCCCTCCATGGTCCCTCATCCCAGTGTCCCCCCCCTGTACTCCCCTCTATTGCCCCCCATCCCAGTGTCTTCCCTGTACTCCCCTGCATGGTCCCCCATCCCAGTGTCCCCCCTGTACTCCCCTCCATGGCCCCCTATCCCAGTGTCCCCCCCCTGTACTCCCCTCCATGGCCCCCCATCCCAGTGTCCCCCCTCCATGGTCCCTCATCCCAGTGTCCCCCCTGTACTCCCCTCCATGGTCCCTCATCCCAGTGTCCCCCCTGTACTCCCCTCCATGGTCCCTCATCCCAGTGTCCCCCCCTGTACTCCCCTCCATCCCAGTGTCCCCCCTGTACTCCCCACCATGGTCCCTCATCTCAGTGTCCCCCCTGTACTCCCCTCCATGGTCCCTCATCCCAGTGTCCCCCCCTCCATGGTCCCTCATCCCAGTGTCCCCCCTGTACTCCCCTCCATGGTCCCTCATCCCAGGGTCCCCCCCCTGTACTCCCTTCCATGGTCCCTCATCCCAGTGTCCCCCCCTGTACTCCCCTCCATGGTCCCTCATCCCAGTGTCTCCCCTGTACTCCTCTCCATGGTCCCCCATCCCAGTGTCCCCCCCTGTACTCCCCTCCATGGTCCCTCATCCCAGTGTCTTCCCTGTACTCCCCTCCATGGTCCCCCATCCCAGTGTCCCCCCCTGTACTCCCCTCCATGGTCCCTCATCCCAGTGTCCCCCCCTGTACTCCCCTCCATGGTCCCTCATCCCAGTGTCCCCCACCTGTACTCCCCTCCATGGTCCCTCCTCCCAGTGTTTTCCCTCTACTCCCCTCCATGGTCCCCCATCCCAGTGTCCCCCCCTGTACTCCCCTCCATGGCCCCCCCCATCCCAGTGTCCCCCCCTGTACTCCCATCCATGGACCCCCCATTCCAGTGCCCCCCTGTACTACCTCCATGGTCCCCCATCCAGTGTCCCCCCCTGTACTCCCCTCTATGGCCCCCCATCCCAGTGTCCCCCCTCCATGGTCCCTCATCCCAGTGTCCCCCCTGTACTCCCCTCCATGGCCCCCCCATCCCAGTGTCCCCCCTGTACTCCCCTCCATTGCCCCCCCATCCCAGTGCCCCCCCTGTACCCGCCTCCATGGTCCCCCATCCAGTGTCCCCCCCTGTACTCCCCTCTATGGCCCCCCATTCCAGTGTCCCCCCTCCATGGTCCCTCATCCCAGTGTCCCTCCTGTACTCCCCTCCATGGTCCCTCATCCCAGTGTCCCCCCCTGTACTCGCCTCCATGGTCCCTCATCCCAGTGTCCCCCCCTGTACTCCCCTCCATGGTCCCTCATCCCAGTGTCCCCCCCTGTACTCCCCTCCATGGTCCCTCATCTCAGTGTCCACCCCTGTACTCCCGTCCATGGTCCCTCATCCCAGTGTCCCCCCCTCCATGGTCCCTCATCCCAGAGTCCCCCCCTGTACTCCCCTCCATGGTCCCTCATCCCAGGGTCCCCCCCCTGTACTCCCCTCCATGGTCCCTCATCCCAGTGTCTTCCCTGTACTCCCCTCTATGGTCCCCCATCCCAGTGTCCCCCATCCCAGTGTCCCCCCCTGTACTCCCCTCCATGGTCCCTCATCCCAGTGTCCCCCCATGTACTCCCCTCCATGGTCCCTCATACCAGTGTCCCCCACCTGTACTCCCCTCCATGGTCCCTCCTCCCAGTGTCTTCCCTGTACTCCCCTCCATGGCCCCCCCATCCCAGTGTCCCACCCTGTACTCCCCTCCATGGCCCCCCATCCCAGTGTCCCCCCTGTACTCCCTCCATGGCCCCCCATCCCAGTGTCCCCCCCTGTACTCCCCTCCATGGCCCCCCATCCCAGTGTCCCCCCCTGTACTCCCCTCCATGGCCCCCCATCCCAGTGTCCCCCCTCCATGGTCCCTCATCCCAGTGTCCCCCCTGTACTCCCCTCCATGGTCCCTCATCCCAGTGTCCCCCCCTGTACTCCCCTCCATGGTCCCTCATCATCATCACAGTGTCCCCCCCTGTACTCCCCTCCATGGTCCCTCATCAGTGTCCCCCCTGTATTCCCCTCCATGGTCCCTCATCACAGTGTCCCCCCCTGTACTCCCCTCCATGGTCCCTCATCCCAGTGTCCCCCCTGTACTCCCCTCCATGGTCCCTCATCCCAGTGTCCCCCACCTGTACTCCCCTCCATGGTCCCTCCTCCCAGTGTCTTCCCTGTACTCCCCTCCATGGTCCCCCATCCCAGTGTCCCCCCCTGTACTCCCCTCCATCCCAGTGTCCCCCCCTGTACTCCCCTCCATGGCCCCCCATCCCAGTGTTCCCCCCTGTACTCCCCTCCATGGCCCCCCATCCCAGTGTCCCCCCCTGTAATCCCTCCATGGTCCCCCCTCCATGGTCCCTCATCCCAGTGTCCCCCCCTGTACTCCCTTCCATGGTCCCTCATCCCAGTGTCCCCCACCTGTACTCCCCTCCATGGTCCCTCCTCCCAGTGTCTTCCCTGTACTCCCCTCCATTGTCCCCCATCCCAGTGTCCCCCCCTGTACTCCCCTCCATGGCCCCCCCATCCCAGTCCCCCCCTGTACTCCCTCCATGGTCCCCCATCCAGTGTCCCCCCCCTGTACTCCCCTCCATGGCCCCCCATCGCAGTGTCCCCCCTCCATGGTCCCTCATCCCAGTGTCCCCCCTGTACTCCCCTCCATGGTCCCTCATCCCAGTGTCCCCCCCTGTACTCCCCTCCATGGTCCCTCATCACAGTGTCTCCCCCTGTACTCCCCTCCATGGTCCCTCATCACAGTGTCCGCCCTGTACTCCCCTCCATGTTCCCCCATCCCAGTGTCCCCCCCTCCATGGTCACTCATCCCAGTGTCCCCCCCCTGTACTCCCCTCCATGGTCCCTCATCCCAGGGTCCCCCCTGTACTCCCTTCTATGGTCCCTCATCCCAGTGTCCCCCCCCTGTACTCCCCTCCATGGTCCCTCATTCCAGTGTCTTCCCTGTACTCCCCTCCATGTTCCCCCATCCCAGTGTCCCCCCCTGTACTCCCCTCCATGTTCCCCCATCCCAGTGTCCCCCCCTCCATGGTCCCTCATCCCAGTGTCCCCCCCTGTACTCCCCTCCATGGTCCCTCATCCCAGTGTCCCCCCTGTACTCCCCTTCATAGTTCCTCATCCCAGTGTCCCCCCCTGTACTCCCCTCCATGGTCCCTCATCTCAGTGTCCCCCCCTGTACTCCCCTCCATGGTCCCTCATCTCAGTGTCCCCCCCTGTACTCCCCTCCATGGTCCCTCATCCCAGTGTCCCCCCCTCCATGGTCCCCCATCCCAGTGTCTCCCCCTGTACTCCCCTCCATGGTCCCTCATCCCAGTGTCCCCCTATACTCCACTCCATGGTCCCTCATCCCAGTGTCCCCCCCCTGTACTCCCCTCCATGGTCCCTCATCTCAGTGTCCCCCCTGTACTCCCCTCCATGGTCCCTCATCCCAGTGTCCCCCCCCCTGTACTCCCCTCTATTGCCCCCCCATCCCAGTGTCTTCCCTGTACTCCCCTGCATGGTCCCCCATCCCAGTGTCCCCCCTGTACTCCCCTCCATGGCCCCCTATCCCAGTGTCCCCCCCCCCCTGTACTCCCCTCCATGGCCCCCCCATCCCAGTGTCCCCCCCTCCATGGTCCCTCATCCCAGTGTCCCCCCCTGTACTCCCCTCCATGGTCCCTCATCCCAGTGTCCCCCCTGTACTCCCCTCCATGGTCCCTCATCCCAGTGTCCCCCCTGTACTCCCCTTCATAGTCCCTCATCCCAGTGTCCCCCCCTGTACTCCCCTCCATGGTCCCTCATCTCAGTGTCCCCCCCCTGTACTCCCCTCCATGGTCCCTCATCCCAGTGTCCCCCCCTCCATGGTCCCCCATCCCAGTGTCTCCCCCTGTACTCCCCTCCATGGTCCCTCATCCCAGTGTCCCCCTATACTCCACTCCATGGTCCCTCATCCCAGTGTCCCCCCCTGTACTCCCCTCCATGGTCCCTCATCTCAGTGTCCCCCCTGTACTCCCCTCCATGGTCCCTCATCCCAGTGTCCCCCCCTGTACTCCCCTCTATTGCCCCCCATCCCAGTGTCTTCCCTGTACTCCCCTGCATGGTCCCCCATCCCAGTGTCCCCCCTGTACTCCCCTCCATGGCCCCCTATCCCAGTGTCCCCCCCCCTGTACTCCCCTCCATGGCCCCCCATCCCAGTGTCCCCCCTGTACTCCCCTCCATGGTCCCTCATCCCAGTGTCCCCCCTGTACTCCAATCCATGGTCCCTCATCCCAGTGCCCCCCCCCTGTACTCCCCTCCATCCCAGTGTC
The DNA here is from genome assembly GCA_029206835.1 of Rana muscosa. NCBI lineage: Eukaryota > Metazoa > Chordata > Amphibia > Anura > Ranidae > Rana > Rana muscosa. The sequence goes on along the minus strand of JARGYO010000094.1, from coordinate 22,670,809 downwards.
CCCCCTGTACTCCCCACCATGGTCCCTCATCTCAGTGTCCCCCTGTACTCCCCTCCATGGTCCCTCATCCCAGTGTCCCCCCCTCCATGGTCCCTCATCCCAGTGTCCCCCCTGTACTCCCCTCCATGGTCCCTCATCCCAGGGTCCCCCCCTGTACTCCCTTCCATGGTCCCTCATCCCAGTGTCCCCCCTGTACTCCCCTCCATGGTCCCTCATCCCAGTGTCCCCCCTGTACTCCCCTCCATGGTCCCTCATCCCAGTGCCCCCCCCTGTACTCCCCTCCATCCCAGTGTCCCCCCCTGTACTCCCCACCATGGTCCCTCATCTCAGTGTCCCCCCTGTACTCCCCTCCATGGTCCCTCATCCCAGTGTCCCCCCTCCATGGTCCCTCATCCCAGTGTCCCCCCTGTACTCCCCTCCATGGTCCCTCATCCCAGGGTCCCCCCCCTGTACTCCCTTCCATGGTCCCTCATCCCAGTGTCCCCCCCTGTACTCCCCTCCATGGTCCCTCATCCCAGT